>SGPM01000169.1:0-56170 GCA_004802725.1 Antrodiella citrinella | reverse complement strand
GAAGTGGAGGAGGGGATCGGTATGTCGTTGACCGAAACTTCAAGTTGAAGGTCACGGTTGAGACATCTCAATGTGATCGCAATCACATCGCAATCTCACGCAGAATCTTGAGATAAGATGTACATTAATATTGAGATTACAATGAGATCACAATGGGATCTCAATGCCGGCCGGCACCATCGCAATCCTCCGGCATCGCAATGGGCTTCCGAAATTTGCGACATCACATTCCAACTTTCCAAGGTATGTATGGATATCGTTTCAGTAGTGCGGACGACATCCTAACTACGGATTGTACTAGCCTGTAGTGTCCATTCCCAACCACTGAGCCCAGTCGTTTCTGTGGTGGTTCAATGTCCGAGTCCGCCCGCCGTGACACGTACGTGCTAGTTAATGTCGACTTAGAGTACTGATTCAGGTTTGATCTTATATGCTAGTGAGCTGTTCAGCTATGAATCGTCGTCGTCGACGTCTCGGCGTACTCCTTCTCCTTCAAGTGACAGATTCTCGGATGTTGACCTTATTGACCCTCCTTCAGGCACATCTTCATCCGAGTCGTCTCCCAGTGACGGGTTCAAACACGTTGAGATATCCATTCAGCCTCCGTCGGCCCCGCATTCACCTGAATCAAGCCCGCGGCCTTCAATTCTACCTGTTCTGAGTCCTTTTATGTCGCTGCGTCCACTGCCAGCCACACTGGACGTAGACGTCTCAGAGGCGAATGATTTACCTCCGTCCGAGTCCCCGGCGTTTGCCACAAATCGGATATCTGAACTCGAGGAGTTACTAGCTGGCAATCAGGCGTTGCTCGCAGAAACGCAGGCTCTGAAGGATGCGAGCGATATTATCTTCAGGGATCGCGTTGACGAACAGGACAAAGAAATTCAACGTTTGCGTACCCAGGTCTCGGGGCAAGTGGCGGAGGGCGAACGGGTCCAGAGCCAAGTTGCTACGCTTCAGGACGAGGTTGCTACACATGTGAAGGACAAGGAATTGCTTCAAACCGAGGTCTCTACCCATGTCAAG
Source organism: Antrodiella citrinella (assembly GCA_004802725.1). NCBI lineage: Eukaryota > Fungi > Basidiomycota > Agaricomycetes > Polyporales > Steccherinaceae > Antrodiella > Antrodiella citrinella. Next base: position 55,144 of record SGPM01000169.1, on the reverse strand, counting down.
GAAATCGCACAGCTTCAGGGGATGCTGTCGTGGTATGAACAGGAGCTTCGGCATTCGAAGGAAGCATTTGCGCTCCAGGCGAAAGAGTTGTCGGAAATGAGTGCACAGAACGTTCAGTACAAGAACGAGGTAGAGGCGATCATCGGAATGGTCGACCAGGTGAGTCCTGATTCATTTGACAACGGGGTGACCTTCTGACAAATGCGATTCTTGAACAGCTGAAGCAACGTCGCGGCGGTGGACCTGGAAAATCCGGGTCTGACTGAAAGCCCAAGGACCCGGTTCTCAGCATGTGGAAGTCACTCAAGGTTACTTAAAATTGCGTGCAGCTTCCGATAAAACGCTCGTTTTTTTGTATTGGTAGAATCGACGACGTGACGGGTTCAGTCCTCGAGGCAACACATCGCAGATAAATGGTCAGTGGTTGGATACGAAATTCAGGCTCAGGGCGACTACGCTGGCTAGCTCTTGCACCTGCCGGGATTCTCGAGCTCGAGTTCTTTCCATGCGTCTGTGACTCATGCACGTAATTTCATGCTTCTTATTCTAGCATATAGAGATCTCGCGAGCGCGGGACTTATTATTCTGCGGTTTGTCTACTCGTCAACGACCTTCAGTGCTTCAGCTCCGCGCCCTCCTCGACGTTCACAAAGTGAAGCCTCTCCAGAAGACTTAGCGGTGCTCCGTTTGGCCACGGAGACAGGACCTTGCAGTCTTGAGGGTCATGCCAGTCTAGTCTAGCGCGTACAAGGGGGAGTCGTGGCTGATCGTGGGCTACCTCAACTGCAGCCCACTTTCTATATCTTACTCAAGAATTGACACTCATGCACACCGTAAAATATGATATGAGTGAGCGCCCCAGTGGCCAGATTAGTATTTGCATCTTCGTATAACAGTACCAAAAACACGATTCTAAAGTAACAATATGTGAAGTTCGAATTACTTACAATGATACGCGGACTGCCTGCGAAATTCGACCTAGTCAAGCTCGTTCAAGCTAGAGGGGTGGAAAGCACGAGGGCGGGGCTTAATTAATGCCTTGACAGGGTTCCAGTTCATCCCCCGTTTGCTGTGACCGGTGCAAAGAGTGTGAGTGATCAAATACGATAAACCTCAGCACAAAACGTACATGATTTCATCTTGGCTGAACTCCGAGTCGTCCTCGAAGTCACGAGCCATAAGCTCCTCCTCGTAAGCACGAGGGCGAGGGCGGGGCTTGATTAGGACCTTGACAGGGTTCCAGTTCATTCCCCGTTTGCTAAGACCAATGTAAAGAGTGTGAGTAATCGATACAGTAAACCTCAAGAGGCGCAAGACGTACTCGAACACGTCGGCATCGGCGGCGTATTCGCGTGCCATGAGCTCCTGCTCGAGCAGACGTTTGGGCTTCGGCTTCGGCTTCAGATGCAAGAATGACGAGAACGATCCGCGTTTGCTGTGACCGATGTACAGCGTGTCAGTGACGGGAACGATAAACGTTAGAAAGATACGTAAGGCTTACAATTCGACGGCACGAGCCATCAGCTCATCTTCGTAGTCGCGAGCCATGAGGTCCTCCTCGTAAGCACGAGCGAGAAGTTCTCCGAGGTACCGGCGGGAGTGTCCACTATGGAGAGTTTAAGCATGCGATAGACATGAAGAGACAAACACGTACGTGATGGCTTGCTTGAGGCTGCCTGCTGCGTTGATGATACTGTTACCGATGTCAATGCCATCCTTGATGTCATCGGCCTTGATCTTGGGATGACGAGCGTAGATGGGTTGGGAGAACGCGGGCGCGGGCGCGGCTACGATGGCGAGAATAGCGATAGTGGAAGCGTGCATCTTGAAAAAAGTGGAGGTGGTGGAGTAATAGGTTTCAAAGGAAGAGATTGTGTTGGTAGTCGTGAGTAGGTCGTAAGCCAAAGAGCAGTGTCGTGAACGAAGAAGTATGCAAATAATAAAACAAATCAGGCTGTCATGGTAGAGTCAATATGGTGCATGAAAGGCGAGGATTAAAAGTGTACTCACTAACCAGTACCGGATTTGGAGGTGGGCTCGAAAAACTGGGGAGAGCTGGAGAACTACTGACGATGTCGAGGGGTTTATATATGTGCTCCGAGTCGGTAGTATTGCAGTATGTAGACCTCCGATTCCGGAAACACAACTCCGAGTCGTATCACAAGAGTTTCCAAGCGTGGCGGACGGTTCTTCATACGCCGTTAGAGGTTGATGCATTGATAGAGGATCACGTAGGCCGTCGGGATCCGCACAACCAATACTGAATATCGAGCTCTCTTACTAGCAGCTATGGTGGTCAACACATGTTGCGTGATGCATGAAGGGGCTCTGACGAGGCCCGAGCAAGCAGGTCCTGAACGAGCGTTATCAGCGGTGCGGAAGCGACATTGTCGACGTTAACGTACGATCACGACATCCAGACTGCCCTGGGAGTGACTCACTGAGGCTCGTCAAAGATGTGGCCATGAGATGCAAGAAACAAGAGGACCTGGAATTTGAACTTGCAAGTCGTGAAGCGGCTTCTCCGGGCCCCATCCAGGATGATTCAGATCATGATGCAGGTCCACCCGGGCCGGCACCCGTCCACGACCCCTCCGTTCTCTGTCACTGTAACGGCTGAGTGAATTCCTTCAATCGAGGACAACGACATTGCAACATACGTTCCTGCTCGGTTACCCCTTCGTCTCCCATTTCGATGCTATCTTTTCTCTGTCGTTTTCCATCCCCACTTCGGGCCGTTCAGTCATACCTCCCAGACAACCCACGCTGCTTTTCTTGAAGTTTTGTCAAGTCTGTGGGGATTCGGGAAGCTAAGCCTCCCAACCCAGTTGAACCCACGACCAAATCTGTGTTCCCAACCCCAAACACGTCGCAAAATGTCCTGCATCTCCGGGAATATATCTCCTGTGGCAACATATTCATGCCCACCTCCCAAGTCACTAGGCCGGCGCAACGCTGCCAGTGTGGATGTCACGGTGAAGAAGGACCCTGATTCTCTGAAGGAAGACTCTGGAGGAGATCCCTGTTCTGCGCAAGACTGTCGGCTGTATTCGTGCTCTTCGACGCTGGCTCGCCGTGAGTCTCCGAGTCTCTTCCTTCCCAGCATCTTCAATAAAAACCTGCTACGCATTTTGTGCCACTTTCAAATGGGCGCTTAAATATATGGCCTTCGTCGACGATTCAATATTCAATAGTCACTCGCATGAAAACCATCTGAATCATAATTTCAGATCCCATCCCAGACACGTAACTTATCACGCAAGTTCTGAGTCGGACGCAACGCTTCTAGTGACCCGGTCCCGTATGTACTCCTCTAGGGGTACAAGGATGTCTCATCCCTCGTTGAGTTCTGAGGCCGAAGCAACACTACTAACCTGATCCCGCACTCCAGTTTAGGGGTACAAGCAATCATCCCTGATGGATTGCGCAGGCGGCCACCTTTGAGGTGCCGACTCATTACCGACCGGCAAGTCGCTCTTCATCCCGCATTTATAAGCTTTACTCATCCGCGATGTCGCTTCCCACGAAATGATACAAAACAGGCAGCAGAGCGTGCAGACACAGTGGGAAGCTTTCCTATGACCACCATGAATCCAGCCCACTATAAGGATCTCGTCAACTCCCGCGGTTACAAGTACCATTACTATGCCGTTCCCGCCAAGGGAGACTGTCTGACGATTGTCATGGTGCACGGTTTCCCCACCACTTCGAGGATGTGGCGTCTCGTCGTTCCATTCTTCGAGGAGAAGGGCTACGGCGTCATCGTTCCCGATATGCTCGCGTACGGAGGCACCGACAAGCCCACCGATTACAAGGAGTACCAGTATAGTCTCCTGAACAAGGACATCATTGATATCCTCGACACAGAGAGTGTCAAGCAGGCTGTCGCCATCGGTCACGACTGGTGAGTTTAACTATTCAGACTCGCTCTATATCGTGACTTTCTCATCAGGAACGCGAATGGTCTCTAGGGGTTCAGGGATTGTGTCTCGTCTACCCAATTTCTATCCGGATCGCTTCGTAGGATATGCGTTCATGAACGTTGCATGGGTTGCACCGAACCCCAACTTCACCCTGGAACAGTTTATGGCTCAAGTGAACTCCATCACAGGATACGACAATTTTGGATATTGGTACTTTTTCTCCGAGGAGGGTGCGGACAAAATCATTGAAGCCCATGTACGTTTACACTTTTGCGTATCGGCGCAAGCCCTAACGCGTACCATTCCAGATCGAGTCCTTCATGAGTGCGACATTCCCGAAAGAACCGCAAACCATGAAGCACGCCTTCGCTCTCAAAGGCGCGCTGAAAAACTCGCTGCTCAGCAACTTCAAGGCCCCCCTCGGAGATTTCCTTACCGACAAGGAGCAGCAGATCTTTATCGACACGTTCCGTAAGAACGGCTTCGCAGCTCCTCTTTGCTACTACAAGATCATGACGCGCAACGCCAGAGGCGCGGACGACGCTAGTAAGTAAACTTCCGTGATCCAAAGCGTTTCTGTCCTCACAACGCGTTTGCAGCGATCCCGAAGTCTCAGCTTCTCCCTCCCTTAGCAAGCCCTCTGTTCTTCGGTGCTGCTCTCCAAGACCCGGTCTGCCTTGCCGCCGCTGGAAAGGCTGCGATGGCTAGTAGGTTGCCGGACCACAATGTCACTATCAGGGATTTCGACGGAGATCATTGGATGTTGGAATACCCCGCGATTGCGGAGGAAGTGAACCGCGAGCTGCATGTATGGCTCGAAACCGTAGTGACACCACCACTGAAGGCTCGTGTGTGATTTTGACGAAGCAACGCGCTGTACTTGTATATCAATGTTCATTAGACTGGAATCTTCCTCTGCTTACTCGGCTGACAGTCGCCTATTTCTCGTTCTGTGTACGGGGTCCAGTCATTGTTCAGTACGTTCGACGAAATTCACGATGATGTTTCAACGCTTGGCTACTGTCAGATCTCAGTCAATGTCACAGCGTTTCTGCGATCAAATTTTACACATCGCTACGGAGCATATAACTACACGAGCACAAATCCATGTGACTACGGGACATCCATCCGGGATCACGTCAACCAGTCTCAGACCGATTACCCAGATATCAGGATACCCGAGACGAAGACTTGTAAGGGTCGGAGTTGGTGCTTGCCGCGAGCTTGTGCGATTTTCTCTACCGTGCCGACGAGCTGCAATGCCGTGCCCTCCTCGACGTTCACGATGCTAAACTTCTCCAGGAGAGGAAGCAATACGTTTGATTGATGAGGTGACGGTGACACTGTCTCGAGAAAGCGGAGATGACGGTGACGGCTAAGCCGATTGACAGAGGCTCTCGGAACCTGTGTCCAATCGTGAATTGTCTCAACTTCGGAGCTCTCTTGGTCAACGCATTCAAAGGCGTCCACCAATGCGTTTGTGCCATGAATTTGATGTCGAAGGAGAGGGTGATGGTGTGAACGGAAGGCGAGAACTCAAAAGTGTACGTAGAAAAAGCAAAAGGAATCTCAGCACATTTGTGGACGGCCCGCTTTTCCCCTATATTCAAGCTGATTTGAAAGTAGGGCCCTGGGGTCGACGTGTGGTTTGGAGTCGGGCGCGCTGGACCATCCCTGCCACATAAATCCGTTGTCCGTCACTGAGCACGTCCATTGCACGTTGCACATGCATACATTTGACGGCTGTGGAAATAATCTATGGGACCATCATCCGTTATCGTGGTAGAGCACGATGGATGGGCGACTTGGACGTCGACAATGATCTGAGATGTTTGCGGAATGGACAGATGACGCAACAACGTACTCAACGCTTTGGTCGAGGGTTTATCCACATATGTTGTGCAGCGGAAGACTCTAAGATTCGGTAACTTGATCTCCGACGCCGCTGAAGCCTGAGCGTCGTCCTCCGGGACCGAATTCATATAAGGACCTGCTCTGGTCAGAACCAGTTCCTCCATGGAAGAGCACCGCTGGAGAACTCGGATAATATCCCGGAGGTATGGCCCGTATTTTACAGACAGATGTGAGAGGTGGAGTGTCCGAAGGTGGGAGGAGAACATAGGAGAATCGTAAGGGATCGTTACGCCTGCGAGCTTCAGGGTTTGCAACGGGCACTGGAATTTCTCGACCCATGGCTCATTCCAGAGGGTTTCTCTGTCGGTCACCGACAGTTCTTCACGAGGTCTTGACAGTTGTGAAGAGACGAGATTGCGAGGGAGCTGAACCTTTGGACCGGCGTCAAATATGCTCGCCAAAACGGATGGGGGAGCCTCGATGTCTATGCTCTGGATGCGAAACGTTGTGTGGAAAGACACAAACATCGGGTACTCTGTAAGATACCCGATCCTGATAACCCTCGAATTCGGAATCGGTAGTCCAACTGAGCGACAGTGGCAACCGAGTGCCAGAGCACTGTAGACAGGCGGCCACGAATGTTCGATTGTGGAGGTTCACGTTCGTCCACATCAATTTTGACTGCAGAGCGACATCCCTCCACCGTCGGCAGACGTGTGTTAGATGGAACCATAGGTGACGAGGGGACCAGATCTGCACGGCATCGAGGAAGATCTTCCGCAGTAGCTCATGGGGAAGCATGTTCACCGGGAGGCTCTCGTTCATCAAAAAGTGAATAGCGAGAACTTCGGTGGCGGCAGCTTTAGCCTTCAAGTATGAGATCTGAGCTTGATCCGCCAGTGCGAGTCCTAGTATAGAGCCTATTAGAAAGCCTATCACGCTGACAAAGAACAGTGCTGCCTTGTTCACATCTTGAGGTGTGATTTGATTCATGTAGTAGTTGAGATCCTAAGAGTAGCCTGAGGCTATGTGGGTTGAGAAGGGACTTGGAGTTGAGACTCACCATTATCCTCACGTTCAATACTGTTTACGGACTCGGACGGGCGGCGGCCATGACTCGAACCTCTCGAGTCTCGGCTCGCAAATTGCCGTGATCGGAGATTCGTCAGTCAAGAACTTCACCCACCAACTTCGACTATACTACCAAAATGCCAGATTCCAGTACTCACCGAGTCATCAGGAAAAAGGAGTTTCCGCAGTGCGTGTCTTCATTACCGGCTGGTCGGACTTCTTCTACGCGCCAGGTCACCGTCGTGGCAAACATATTGACACGATGGTTTGCAGAATCTCCCGAACATGACTCTCCCTGACCACGCCACCCAAGGATCCGACTCAATCTCAAATCTTGGTCCGAGGAATTTGCTGCAGAACGAAATTATATAAGGGTGAATGACATTTGAAATGTGTGATACTTGCCTAGCTTATGATGACCCCAGTCCCTACAGGACAATACGTCGCTTCTGCAGATGGCACTCACATCTGGGCAGAGGATGCTGGGAACAAAGCTGGTATACCTGTCGTGTTCATTCATGGGCTCTCCTCTACAAACATCATCTGGGAGAAGCAGTTCTCCGATCTGGAGCTGTTGGAGAATCTTTACATGATTCGGTACGAACTCCGGGGACGGTCGTAGTGATCACCCTTTATCCGCCGAATCGTACACCTATCAGAGGCTAGCTGAGGACTTCACAGTCGTATGTGAAGCTTTTGGAATCGTCAAGCCGTTTGTTTGTGGATGGTACGTGTTTCCCTTTGTGTTACCATATATGTCGTTTGACAGATGTGTAGGAGTTACGGAGGTAACTTCAACTTCTAGCAATTCCGTTATCAAGCCCGTCGCTGAAGTCCTTGCAGCGCATACTCCAGTCGACGTTGTCGAAACGTTTGGCCCAGACCCAATTTCAGGTGTTGTCCTTGTCGGTGGGCCCTGCAGCACGCTTGCGTTACACAAACAATATGCAAATCTCCACCTAATGTCTATCCTTCCGACGATAGTGAACAGTAGCCCAGACCAATTGCCCAAAGCAGCCCACGCCTTTGTAGACTCCCTTTTCAGCGACCCATCCTCGATACCGTTCCATGCCAGACTTCAGCATCTTGCTGGTGTCCTGTTACAGCCACCCAGCGTCCGTGCCATCACCATCGCCCGAGAGCCGACAAGTAGACGATGGACGAGGGAGTTCACGGGCAAGCCTCACTTGCTCATCCAAGGAACCAAAGATTTGCACGCTTCGACGGAGAAGCTATTCGCTGTGGCAGGGCAAGTCATTCCGGGAGTTGAATGCCGAGTACTTGAGGGGTATTGGGCATGCGGTACCGGTCGAAGCGGCAGAGGAGCATAACCGCTTTTTGTTAGAATTCGTGCGAAGGCATTATATTAGAGGACCGGCTCCAGATTCTCTTGACTTGTGATGTTTGCAAATTTCGTAGATGCTGCCATGTAACGTACGACAACGATTGGAACACCCGTACAGAAGATATGGCTTCTGACGTACGTCCGCGACCCGGTACGTCGTATTTTGCATAGTCGAGACGAAGAATAAGTACACTGTATTGTGGAGAAAATGAACGAAACGTGAAGATAAATTGTGGAAGCTTGCGTGAGGTCAAATTCGCGACGAGACGCATAGAGTCCCAGATTAACTCATCATGCATGAAGGTTAGAAGCTGTCGTCGGTGGACACCGTTCGGATGATGGCGAGAGTTCGGCTTAAGACTCCACCGAGACTGAGATCGCTGTGATGGAAGTTTCACTTGCGAGGGGAATTTCCCTGTATATGCGGTAAGCACAGCGAGCCGTTGCATTGAGAACAATGATCGACTTACTGAGACTGATGAAAGAAGCAGGTTTGGCCATTGCATTTCCTCTCAAGGACACCCGCCGCCGTCATCTTCGGTAACAAGGCTCGGATGAGGTTGTCAACACAGCCGTACTGAGGTGTCAAGACGTCGTGGTATGTGAGGGAATTCGGAAGCTGCACGTCGACACGATGTAGCGACGGGCGATAGAGCAAGAGAGTTTCGTCGAGGACCCGCCATATCTCCGGCGAATGGTCGTCCCAACTCCATGTAGCGTCCGTGTGGTCGATCGTGATATCCGGAATAGGACAAGGGGATAGCAGCAATAAAACGCATGACCACGTTGCGATGAGGGCTGCAGTTGTAGGTTCTCGACCTGTACTTGTGCATGGACTGAGGATCAGCGCAGGACCTTACAGCATATTCGATCAGATCTAATGATTTGCATGAGCAAGCAAGAGGAACAAACTCAAAAATCCAGGGAAGTAAACTGTGACCTCTTGCGCTACGACGTACATCCTGACGCGGTGTCCTGGCTGAACGGAACGTAAAAACAGGTATCGCGCCACTGCGCAGATGCGATACCAATCTTCTTTACTTCGCAACGTGCGCATTTCGAGCGTACCAGGGAGCGTACGCGTAGTATCAACGCTGAGAATTGATAGGTTTGGGCACGCCAAGATAGTACAATGCAAGGGTGCGCGGTCTAGATCTGTCCATGAGGAGAAGTCGATACTGAGTGTCTTGAGCCAGGGGTTGAGAAGGAGGCGTCTATCCTGGCTGACCGTGCCATCGAGAGTCGGCAGGAGGCAGTAGTTGAGTTGTACGTGTTTTGCATGGACTGCATGCGCCAAACGAGTAACTTGAGAGAAGTGTTTGAAGGAAACATCGAGAAGATGAAGGGATTCAGTATTGGCGAACTTGAAGTTGTATGTACTGTATAATGTGACGTGTTGATGTGACAAGTCGATGTTGGTGAGGTGGAGCGAGAGCCCGGATGAAAGAGTAGGAAGCAACATCGGAACAGATGAGACCCACGAATCATCGATGGGCTCATTTCTGTGTGCACCGCCATAGATGTATAGCGAGTGTAGCGTAGTCGCAAGGTGGGGGGAGGCGCAGAGGAACAAGCAGAGGGACTCGAGTCCTTGCCGAGAGCCAATGTCACTGATACATTTCCCTAAGTAGAAGCGGGATCGAGGTAGCCATGCACGACATACGAGGGCGCAGTTGGCTAGAGAGGGACAGTCATAGTATCGCGACCGAGGTAACGTCCCTCGGTCGTCAGGTGGCAGGTTCCTGGGCTCGTTGGCAACGAAATCGATGACCCGTTCGCAAATGTCAACAGGAATTAGTTGAGGGTGGTTTGGTGTTTTCATGGTGGTAAAATTGTCACGGCAAGATCGAAATATAGAGAGCGACGGAAGGAAGGAAGACGGTATCTTTGAGCTCAAGCTCGAGGGTTCGCTGGAGGAAGGCGCTCGCGTTGTCTGAATCGATCATCGATCATTGATCGCTAGTTTACCGCTCAATGACAAGAGCTCGCCTCGATCACGAACCGAAGGTCTGAGGTGGTGAGCCACCATGTCAGTGTTTGTATTTCGGCGAGTGATGCTCATATGTGTACATGATACAGTACATCTGATTCAAGCACTGCACCTCTTGTCCAACGCTCTGTTCGACCCACTGCGCACTGAAATGCTGGACCCTCTGCTTTTTCTCAGGCTGCAACTTCACCGAACGCAGACCCTTCCCGGATGGCGACAGACCATCCCTTAATACCGACACGAAGACTCCGAGGTCACTTTCCCGATTCATCAAGGATTATCTGTCAGTTTCAGGTTGACGGTCTCACAGAATGAGACCGTTAAATACTACTCAGCGTCGTTCCAGCAGCAACAGTACTAGTTCAGTGATAACATGATAGGGCCGGAGGCATATGTGGAGTTGCATGATACCGTGACAGCAGATGACAATGTCTAGTAGGCTTTCCGAAATGATGCAACTTGAACACGGCCGTGGATGTATGAGCAAGGTCCAGGCTGTCGAGTCTGAGGGCTGTAAAACCAACTCGGCATCGCGGGAACTCGTCTTACATCTGAAAAAATTCCAGGCGCCATAGCTGTGGGGAGGGGCTATAGAATTGACGGCGAGTCGTAGATAGATGTCTGTAGCTCACATAGCCCCTATATTATCCGGATTTCTCGTCGTTCCCCATATATGTTTGCATAGCATTGCAGCTGTCTTAGCGAATGTTTCATAGCACTCACTCGCGGCTATACAATACTGCATATGTCTCGCACCATGTTTCCTAGTGGTATGTACAGCGGATACATGTATTACTGACAATAGCTCAAGAACAACAAAATACGTGACGGCAGGTCAAAAAACGGTCTGAAAAATATGTTTATCACCGTAGTGATTGAGAAAGAAGTGTTTACAACGTTCGAGCACGTTGTCCGAAGTCCATGAACGATTTACCTTCTCGTCAAACTTTGGGAAGAGCTGACATGGGCGAAGAACGTTGCGGAGTTCAACAATGGACGCGTCCCGGTCACCGTTTGATTTGTAGGAGCGAGTGAGCGGGAACATACAATGGTTCTTGTCCCTCTGACGAGGGCGCGAGAACCATTCGACGTACGCGGCGTGACGGTCCGGTGCATCACCGTCTGGTGCATCAACGACTTTGACTTGACGAAGCTATGGCATGTGGCATTAGACGGTGTTCGAATCACCGACAAGCTTCAAGATTGAATGACTGACGTACCCCAATGGCTTCGCAAGCAGATTGTCAAGCTGCAACGCAGAAACGACATGTACAATACACAAACCTAGGAGGAGCAGGAGACGAACAATACGGAAGAGTACACCTCCCATGATCACGGTAAGACACAAGAGTGTAGACGCGTGAACTTAAAGTATTCGTGGTCAACGACTCCTGGTGGCAGAGCGACACCCCGCAGTCGTTACTGTACAGGTTGTCGTTGTAGCCTCCAAACAAAGCTTCAGGAATTGCCGTCATTGAAGTTAACGGAACTCGAAGTGCCTGTTGGGATAAGCAACGAAAAAAGTCTATCATAGTCAAGAAATTCCGTGAGTGGTATCGTAAAATACATTATCGTAGCTATGCAAGGATATTCAAATGAAGTGTCTCGTGAAGAATGAATTGCCAAGGACATAAACCTAGTAATACAAAGCTAATATGTGAATCATTCTTGTCAATCAATGAGAGTGTCCCAGCCACTCTTTTGTGCATCCATGTTTCGTGAAATTCGTGAAATCATGGACCTAGAAAAAGCCGTGAACGTCAGGCTTCGTGGACGCAGTCGCTTTCGCATTGTCCCGGTCCCGATCCTTGTCTCTGGATCTAACCCGATACATTATAGGTCCTGAGGAACCGGAATCCGTAGAAAGGGCTTGACTGTCCTGTCCGTCGGGCGGTGTGTTATTAGCATTCCTGTCGCTTGACTCCGTAAGTTGGAAGGTCAGCTGTGCAGCAGGACTCTCCGTGAACTCGCCCTCGAACGGTGATGGCGAGCTCGTGCGAGGTGTAGCCGGATTGGTTGTAGCGCGAGAAGGACCGATGTCGTCTACGCCGAGAAACGCCGCCCTGATGTCCGAGTCGTGAGTGGGTGTGGTCCATATGCGTATGGCGCCATCGTGAGAACCAGTGGCAAACATGAAGGAGTCTTGAGCATGGTTCCAGGCGACGCAGGTCAGATCTCCGCCAAGGGCTTGCGCTCGGACGTGATGCAACAGAGCTGCAGATTCTCGGTCCCAGATATGGATATCTCCACCTATGTGATGGGACATCAATGTTAATGGGTATTTAGAAGGACGCACGAAAAGGATGATCGACGAACCTTTTCCTGCGCACAAGATCAATTGGTCGTTTTTGCCACCGAAGTAACTTGGTCCAGCAAAGTCGACAGTAACCTTGGGCATGTATGTGTGTCGTAAAGATAATCGAGAGGAGTCTTTGACCGATTCGAGTCTCCAGAGTTGCGGGGGTGCCTTTGATCATGAATGAGCCACCGATGACTCATGACACATTCCTCCTCACCTTGTCCTCGTAGCTGACCAAAGCCACTTGATCATTCCGTGCTAGGGTGATATCTCGCACCTCGTGCAGAACAGGCACACGGCTAAAGTCATGGTTAGTCTTCAAGATCATAGACATAAGTACGACTCCACTTACTTCTCGATTTCCTTCTTGTCCAAATTATACGCTATGTGGGGCAACAACGATGAGGAACGAAGCATATCCTCCTCGAAGATGGCGTACTCACAGATGATCTGTTTCTCAGCCCGACTCTTGCTAGGATGCAAGCCATCTTGGGATGCCGTCAAAGAACCGACCACCAGCATGCGATGCGAATCTTGCGTGACTGCGACATCATGCACCATCATGCGTTCAAAGTGGTATTGATCAAGGACCTAAAAGCAGGTCAGTTTGGGCGTCCTGCAGATGTACCCAGGAGACCACACACATTTCCAGAGAGGTCCTAAAACAATATAGAGCAATTGAGAAAATCACTCAGTTTAGAGGACGGGTGTTACTTACCAGTTTGGTCACAGAGTCACCTTCAACAGATAAGAATGCTAGAATACGATTTAGGTTCCATGCATGCTGAGATGAAGAGTCCATTGATTTCCTCACCTTCACCGCCAGGTAGCCACGCGACAGACTGCACACTTTTTTTGCGATCAATCGTTTTTTTACACACGCCTTCCTGTAATACGCAGATGTAAGAGGATGAAGAGAAGTCGTGGTAGAGCTAAGACGCACTTCGGTCCATAGTTTGACACCACGACCAAGCTTCGTAAGGAGCGTAGTACCGCTTGGAGACCATGCGACCTGACCGACGAAACCTTGCGGATGTGCGAGGACACGATGTGATGTGAAAGGATTCTGAACAACATGCGTCAGTTGCTATTCAATATGACAGGTAGAAATGTACGTACACCAACGCGGAAGATGACCGACGTCCTATCCCAACTATAGCGAACGATTCAGAGATAAAACTAAATATAATTCACGATGAGAAACTTACCTGGAAGTAGCCAAGAATTTCCCATTCGGCGAGAATTGCATATGCCTCACCAGAGCCGAATGTGCTGCCAAGTCCTGCGTCGTCTCCAAACTCTTCAACTTCGGCACCAACGCCGCCACCCTGGAGCTCTTCAACAACGCCGGTGGCTCCGTCTGTTTCCGTGTACCGTCCGACGAAGTCGTTCTCTGTCGCTGGGGCACGCTGAAGGCGGTGGTGGCGGTCCGACCCATCGTTATGACGGATTTGACGACTTGTCTGAGGCGTAGTCGACCAGCACTAGCAGGATCACTTAGACCAACGTCGGACTTGCTTGCATGCTGATCGTATCCGTCTAAGGTGGTCGATTCAGCGATGGTTGGCAGGGTAGTCATAGTGTCCGATGGACGACCGTAAGGAGACATAGGAGACGAGGGAGACATTGGTTCCGGGCTGAAAGACATCGGCATCGGTGAGGCGATAGATTCATTCTTCTCTCTGTCATCCACCGTTGAACCCTCTCTCCGCACACGCAATACCTGCACCGTCGAATTTCGCAAGCTAATGAAGAAGTCACCGGCGTCGCTAGTACGCCTTCGGCTCCAATATGCGACCCTCCGAGCTGCGGCGCGCGGTTGGTGAATGAACCATGCAATACCGGGTGTGGCGTACAATTGGATCTTCGTTTCGGACAATGCGTCCGCGAGCCATTTCGTCCCTTTGTGCTGATTGTAGATCCACCGTTCCGAAGCGAACCAGGTGGACACAGCTGCAAGACCGAAACAACTACAAGCGGAGAAGACGGTAGTCACCGTGGACGTGACTCGGGACTATACGAGAGTAACATCAGGTGAGTCATAGCAAGATTGGCACAAGAAGAGTGAAGTTCTACCTGATTGGATGAGTATGTGAACAATACAAGACCTATTGAGAAACAAGCGACAGAGAGCACCAAAAACACCAAAGGAGATCGTTTGATCCAAATGAGAACCCACCAGGGCACTCGATGCCCGGGTGAACGACTGTATAAAATGTCAGAACTAGCCCAAAAGGGGGAGAATAAGGTATACGTACTACATCGCTTGCTTCCATGTCAATCCCAGGAGACTGTTCACAGCGGCACCGATAGAGAATACCAATGAAGTAAACCAAAATGCGTTCACTGAATCCGCCAATGGAGTCCCGGTGGTATCAAAGGAGAATTGTAAAGTTGTCGCAGTGACGGCTGAGAAGAATGTCGCCACTGTCGACAAATTGAGCAAGTTTGCGGCTGCGTGCTTCTGAGCGAAGCGAATAGTTGGTACACCTTCAAAATAAAACTGTTATGCCGCGTCATCAGGGATAGAGCTCCAAAAGAACGTACCAACTTCAATGAAGATCGACAGTGATGATGTGATACTATCTACGTGTTCACTCATCTCAGCTGATAAATCGTGAAGATATCGTTGTACAGCGGGAAACTTGAATTGGCCTGAATGAAACACGTCGGTTAGCAAGGCTATCTTGACATGGATAGAAGTTGAGTACCTTCATACGCGCGCAGACAGGACGACCAGTACTGCGAAGCTGCTAGGTTCATGACTAGGAAGGTACACAGAGACGAGTGGAATACTGACCTTCAAATCGCCCTCTAATGAGAGGATAGATGAATTGACGGCTTCGTCTGTAAATTCTGGAAATTCATTCAAGCAATCCAAGAATGTGATGACATCTATGGCAAACAGCCTCAGCTGTTCTGGGAAGTCTTCACAGTCTATATCCTCAAATGCACTGGTGTTGACTATCTGCGTAGCTGCTCCATCGCGCTGAGAGCGCTTCCGAAGTTTCCGGAGAGCAGGATTAACGATGGCCTCTCGCGGTTCGCGCGTGATCTTGCGCGGGAACAAGTCTGCAGCATTTTCTCTGAACAGAAACAAGATTTGTGCGAGCCGCTCCCGCAGATGGAATGCGGAGGAGAGGATACCAACGGAACTGCCGAGTTGGCGCGCTGCATTGGCAAAGTTGCGAAGCTACCAACGTGGCGTTAGAGCTGTCTGTCAGGTTGTTCCAGGAACGAGAGACGTACTTCGCGATCGAGATTTGTAATGCGTCTGTGGGCGCACGGATGCGTCGGTCAACGAGTCAGACACGAATGTAATGTACATGACGTACTTTTGAAATCTATTGAACGCCTCAGCGCCCACCTTTTGGAGGTGTTCGTCCACGGTAGCTAAGAACCAATAGGTCGACGTTGTGGCACGACGAATAATGGAGGCAGACAGTACTCACGAACGTCCTTGTCGTCCTCAAAACTCGGCTGTTGAGCCTTGACTGCGGAGACGACCGACGGTCAGGGTGGGTGAGGACAAAGACAGTGGCAACAGACATACGAGGGTCGACTATCCCAATCATCTCATCATTCTTGCTCAACTCCGTCAATGCATCGAGAAGAGTCAACAATGTCATCTTCCGACGGTGGTCCCGATAACCATCCCCACCTGTTGGAGGAGTGGCTGCTGCCGATGGGAGGCTCGTATAGTCATTGGGCGGGTAGGTGGCGGTATCTCCAGGGAATGCAGAGCCTATGTGACGCAATCAATACAGAGCCACCTGCACCAGCTATATGAAAGGACGTGGTGCTTACCTCGACCCATAGTTCATACAACAGTGACAAAGTCGTGGGTTACAAAGCTGTCGTAGCAAGACGCGTGTAGCAGGAAGGTATGTGTGGTAGGAAGTCGATATACAATTATCTGGAGAGAACTGGACAGAGGAAAGACAGCGAAAGAGTACTTTCAAACGTGAAGGAAGGCGTAAGAAGGCCGGGAAAGATGAATGGAATGACGGTTGGCCTTGGGTTGGCCTGTCTAGACTGTAGACCTTGCTCGACATGTTACCAGCGCTACAGCCCCTCATGTGTACTTTAGCGAAAGCGCCGACGGCGGTATGTTCTTGATGAAATTTTAATACGCTAGACAGAGCGCGCCGTTTCGGCTTCGTCGTCAGTGTTCCGTGTACAGTGTACACAGTCATTGGACTCGAAAATCGGATAGCCATATGCTGGAATCAAGAGATCAAGACGTCCGGGGACACGAAGTTGATAACACACGCTTGATTGTCATATGCCACTGCCAGTGTCCGCTGGGTTAGGAAAATGATCTGATTCGCCATGCTCATCGGGGAAATGCTGATGTCTATTGAACAGTTTCGGTATAGCACGCTGGGACACAAGACAGATGCCAAAAGTCGTTCACTGCAGCGTCTTGCAAGGTAACGCTGAGTCTATCGGAGTTTCTGGCGTCCAGTCCGATCGATGCATCCCATTTTTAGACATGTAGAGTACTACGGAACGAATTTCAGTTTTGCTATAGCTACAGCAGTCTGCGAAGTGTGGATGAAACATAGACGGAAAATTCAGGTATGCATGACACCACTGCGGATCATACCAGAATCTCCATCCCACCCCACTCCAGAACGCGGAAGAGTGATCGGTCATGTAACTGGTCCACCTCCGAGAGTCCAACGACCTTGCGCCAGTGAGAGACGTCCTTCTGGACACGCGCTGAAGCCAACGGCCAGGACCCAACACCTTCCACCAGAACACCCTTGAAGATCATGAACACCCGGACGATGACGTCCGGCGACGGTTCAACGGTCATGGGTGCCGCTTGAGAGTATGAATCCTGGGGGACGAAGCGAAGAGCAACATATTCGTGTTTGAGTAAAGATGGTAGCCAATATCTATTCAGAGTATCAAGAGATGCTGCAGAAGGGCAACAAAATGTCGTGAACGTACGTGATGAATGAGGTCCTGGCTTCGGTGTGGAGCCCCAGTGCTTTCAGGCAGGCATCGAGGTATGGCGTCAATTCAGCGACACAGAGCAGAACGGAGTCGTCATCCGTGAGTGTAGCATTCACAGGATTGAACGCGGCGGTGACATCCAACGCAGGGCTGGAAGGTCGTGAGACAGGCGGAGAATCCAATAGTTGTACTTGACGCGAATGGTTTGTACTGCAATACCAATCTGTGTAAGTAGTCGACAATACATGATTGAAGGTGACCACTCACACGGCCTCCCAGAACAGATATGTCACCTCCAGACCAGTCAACTGGTCAAGCAAAGTGCCATCGTCGCGGGTGACGACGTTCCATGTCGTTCTTTGGCCTGTACTTCCTGCGAACTTGGCAGGAACAATCGGTGCGATGGGATAGAGCACCGAGAACTCCCATTGAGGTACGAGGGATAGGTCAACAGTGACTTGCTGTGCTTGCGGGGTCCAAATATAGACCACAGGCTTTCCACCCAACTGCTCTTTGGAGACACAGATATCGCATACATCGTCATCATCAACCATATCGCCAACTGCACCATAGTGAAACACCCGCTCCCCATAATACAGAAGGTAGAAGCCGTCTGAACACAACCCGACCATGCGCTTGCTAACGGCGTGGTGAATTTGGGACCATCGCGTGGAAGGTTTGCATTTGATTGTGTGAGAAGGAATCTCCTCCTTGAAACCTGAATAAAAGATGTTCATGACGATAGTCCTTTTCTCGGCTAAGTTCCTTCGTCATGTAGTCGAGCATACGATAATATGTCGCGACTTACGAGGAACTGCGGGGTCAATAGGCCCAGCGTCGCTGAGTCCAGCATCGTCGAGTGGTCTGCATCCCACATTTACTGAGGTGATTGTCATAACGACATCTTCCCACACGTCGTCCGTCAGCTCTACTGTTTCTCCAGCTGGTGCGATCTCAACTTGCGCAATATGGAAGTAGACCTCTTTGCCGGCAAGCGACTTGAAGTGCTTGCGAGCTAACGTGATTGCAACCTGTCGAGAAAAAACGCGTCATAAATCAATCGATGCGAAAGATATGCAGCAGTTGGACGACGCACCTCGTAAGTTTTCGGACGAGGAACCAAAATTGTCCGTGCTTCATATCGCATCGTGAAGAATTGCGATTGCGTCGGGTGTCGCGTAGCATCTTTGGGCATTCTGTGTACCGGTTACGCGTAGAAAAAAGCTAGAGGATAGGTGTTGTGGTTGTTAGAAAGACAGTTCACGAGAGCGTTTAGTGTAGAGCATGTCAAGAGCATGCATGTCCGAGTCCGAGTCGCGTTCTGGCTGGCGGCTAGTATTGCATATTTATTTTCCGTAGCACAACCGTAGCATACGTAATCGTAATAACTAATTCGATAAAACCTCTCTGCAGAGAACGCCGGCACGGGAGAGAGAGGCCAGCCCATTTCACCGTTCACAATTCAGAAAGTGCCTCGAGTGTCCGACAAGCGAGTTCAGCATGGCTACAGGGGAATCAGACAGTTCACCTCCACCACGGACATCTTCAGACTTCCGGAAATCTTTCGACAGCGACAGGGTACACTCGCCTCCGCTACCTACAGCACCCAACGGAATCAACGGGAAGCACGATGATGCAGACCTGGACAGCATGGACCCAATACAGAGACTGCAGCATGAGTTGCAGCGGACGAAAGAGGAGAAGGATACGCTTGCGGCGCAATATCGCAACCTGCTGTCCAAGCTCACTACGATGCGCACGACGTTAGGGAACAAGTTGAAGCAGGACGCCGTACGTTGTATGCATTATGTTGTTCTCGTTGACAATATTTCGATGACGATACCACACCTCTTGTTCAGGATGAATTGGACCGACAGGAGCAGCTCGTTCAACAACTGACTGTGCAGAATGACGACCTGTCGGCGACGGTGGAAGCTTTGAAGGCGGAGCTTATCACATCCAACGAGGAATCGGAAAGGGCGTCGAGGGAATTGGAGGTGATGCGGAGTCGGGCATTGCAAGAGAACGCGCAAGAAGCGTATCAGAGAGAGCGGGAAGTCAGGGAGCTGCAGGCAGAGCTGGAACAGTCTCGAATAGACCGGGATGAGTGGGAGGACAAGGCAATGCAGTCGCAAGTGGTAGCAGATGAAGCCCGGTTAACCGTGGACGCCCTTCGTCGAGATCTGGAGATTGAGAGGGAAGCTAGAGAGCGGGACGCGACAGACCTGCACATTGAGCGGGAGAAGTGCAACAATCTCCAATCGGTTCTGGAGGACTTTCAAGCTGGTATGTTTTTATGCTACGCTCTCGTTACACGGTATTGATCGGGTATGGTACAGCCAAAGACCATGAACTACAGCAGGCACTGAAAGGTCATGAAGTGCAATTGCTCCAAGTAACTCAATCTCTAGCTGAGTACAAACATCGAGCACTGACAGCTGAGGTTGGTTTATATGTCTTGCGCCGTATGCGTTTACTGATACATTGGTCCGCAGATGCAACTGGAGGAGTCCAACACCAGCTCGTCCCGCACGACTGAGCTCGAGAAGGAAGTGAAGGAGAAGAATTTACTCATAAGCAAACTTCGGCACGAAGGTTTGTAAATCACTGTTCGTCTCGGTTCCAGACATCCTGACTTTTTGAGCTTTAGCTGTCATCATGAACGACCACTTGATGGAAGCGCTCCGTCGACTGCGTCGCTCGTCCACCGACACGAATGTTGACAGGCGACTTGTTACCAATGTCCTCTTATCGTTTCTCAACACACCCCGGGCAGACTCAAAGCGATTTGAGATGCTTTCTTTACTCTCCTCTATTCTGTCCTGGAACGACGACGAACGAGAAAAGGCCGGGTTGCAAAAGAAAGGTGGAATTCTCTCCAGTGCAAGCGCTTCGATATGGGGACGGGCGACGAGTCCAAAAGGGCCGGAGCTCGAGAAGATCGACGAGACAGAGGTGAGTCTAGCACATCAATATTCGACCACATTTCTCACTCATCGAATTACAGTCTTTCTCCCGTTTGTGGGTCGAATTCCTGCTCACGGAAGCTGCATCAGGCGAAGGTGTCCCACCGCCTCCGAAATCCCCGTCATCTCGAGGCAACTCATCTTTACCCTCATCTCCTCGACGACCGTCCTTCTCTCCTTCACATCTCTCCCCAACATCTCCACGAACAACATCGCGATTACCCAGCTTCACGTCAGCAGCGATGGCCAGCTCGCCCAACCTTTTATTACAGCATCCACCTTTGGGTAAGGGAAAGGAGAGGGCGACGGACCCGGATTCGTCGTGAGCATGTATATGGCGCTCGTTTTCTTCTGCGGAGGCACCTTTTTGGATTGGGCACTTATTGTTCCTCCTTCCACACATTTCTGTCTGCGCTTTTCAGCATTTTTAGTCACTGTTACGCATCGTCAAGAACTCACCCACCAAACGGACTCGTTGTTTCTATCGTATATATACACTCTCGCTGTTTTTATATCATTTCTGAAGGTCGTTTCCGTTAACCATTCTATTCTAAACGTATAACAAAGTGGGTAGCGTGCGACGGATCTAACGATTACATGAAACGGAAGACAGCGATGCAGAAAGTTTGTACACGAATGAAATCCAGAGTCCTTGTAGAAAATGGAGCGATGATGAGATGAAGTAGGAATTGTATCGGTGACAGCACAGAGACGATGGTGGTATATATACAAACGGCGTGAAACGTGGTATAATGACAAGCGACAGCAATAAAAGCAAAAGCGTGAAATGCAAGCAGTCCAGAAACATCATGACGAGTCGCCCCGAGAGAAATGACAAGGACATTACGATCAACCAAGGACTTCCAAGCCATTGCATTCGAGAATGCGAAATATAGTCTTGTCCTCCAGCCGATCGATGTCCGCTTGCGACACACCGACTTCTTTCTGCCAACGAGTGACGGGATCTTGTAAACGTTTCTGTGCCAGCGGCCAGGACTTGATGTCCTCTCCTGAGAGGCCTCTGAACAGCATGAAGATGCGGATAATGAGGTTCGGTTTGGGTCTCACTGTTAAGAACACTGCTTGTCCGTATAGTTTCTGTGGCAAGAAACGCAGGGCAATGTACTCATATCGTATGAAAGTGGGGATCCAAAGCCTGGTATGGATAAGCGGCGTACATACAATCCTCGCACATTATTCTTGACGTACCTGAGAAGTGACGTTCGAGCTTCAACGGGAACACCGAGCGTTTTCATGCTCGAGTTCAGATACGCAATGATTTCGGCCACAGGAACCACCACGGCATTTTTGTTGTTCAAGTTGGCATTGAGAATGTCCGATGCCGGTATGATAGTTGTCCCTAAGAGAGATGACTGTTTCGCTCTGAGTGGGATAAGATCAAGTAGACAGACTCCTCAAAAACAAACTTCTCACCGAATTTGCCAGGAAAGTGCTGTCTGCTCAAGCCCGGTCTCCATATCGAGCATCCTGCGAGTGTTCCGTACAACGACTTTCCAAACGACCCTTTCTCCCAGTCCGGCGGCCAGGTGCGCGGGTACAATCGCTGCGCCAGGAGCCATGGCAGAGAATGCAAACCCGGGGATGAGCGTGACGTCGACATGCACGGTTTGGACTTGAGCAGCAACCCAAACGTATAGTACGGGTTTGTCCTTGGGTTCCTTTTCCTCGGGTTGTTTTGGCGTAATGTATATGTTTTCAGGGCCATCCGAATCCACCACATATTCTCCGACATGGCGATATAAGTCCAATTCTTCGGTTTGCGTCCACCACAGGGCGTGCGTCTTTTCGGGAATAGTGCACAGCTCCGGATAATGGTCGCAGAATATGTGGACGATGTCGCGCCACAGCGTCATCGGAGAGCATGTCACCTCCAGATGAGCTGAGTCCCCATCCAAATGCCAGACGTTCAACGTGATGGACCGTGTTACTGCTCAGGACGAAGAGAGACGTGTGATGGCCATGAGTATTCATTGATACCTGTAAGTTCACGCACTGACATTGACTTACCTGCCGGAAGCATCGCTGGACCTGGCGTTCCCATCGGTCTCATCGTCAAGTACAGACCGAACACAGAGTTGATGAGGGTACCCCATATTTCGTCTGTCAAAAGCACTTCTTGCAGTTTGATAGAACGCCCGTCTGGGGACTTACTAACTACGTAAGTTGCGCGGAAGTACACTTCATGGTCTTTTATGATGCGGCCAAACCACCTCCAAGCGTGCCTAAATGCAAGCTCCAGCATGACAAGTCTTCCTCAGATACTCTTTCCCCTTTCACCGACGAGACAAAAGCAGACTTACAAGGCGCGTCTTAGGGCGAGGTATTCTTACCAGCTCGACTCCGACTTGCAGCCAGAACCTAGAGTTTGGATCCCGCGGTAAAGGCGCACGACGCGCTTTAGGAGGCATTCAAGTGATTTTGAGCACAGAGAGGTCTGAATAGAAGTACGAAATGGTAACGTTAACGTTGACGGAGAGGAGTGAGGTAGGTAGCCTCGTGCGATCAGCAAAAATTATAAACGCTGAGAGAGAAACTCCGATCATGGCGGTCTCCGAACCATTCGTGTTGGACTCAACCTTGAACTTGTTCACCGTGACGAACGTTCAAACGTCCAAGGTTGGACCATGGTGAGTGCCAACTTTGCATATCTCCTTCGACCCTAGAGTTTATATTGTACAGGAGCTCTCTTCCAATGCTGCGTTGTCGTCAGGACGACCAGGACGCCCTCGCAAGATGACTGCTGAAGAACGAAAACAGCTACGTCTCAAGTCCAAAGCTGAAGCTTCTAGAGCTGCATTTTCCCTGAACCAAGGTTTACTGGTGAACAAACTATCTAACGAGGTATTGCTCAAGATATTTATCGACGCCGCGCAAACGTGGTCGCCACATGATGATAATCCAAGTCGATGGATACGCCTCACGCATGTGTGCCATCACTGGAGACATCTCGCTCTACAATCTCCTTCTCTTTGGACGGAAGTGAACATTCATAACCAGGATTTCCTAGAAGCCTGTTTGGAACGTTCAGGCACACATTTACCACTCTCGGTGAGGTGGACCACTGCGCATTGGGACGACGACTCCTTCATATCCGACGTCTTTGTGTATCCCCATAACCTTCGCATTCGGAGCATTACGGTCGAAGCTGATCTTCTCACGTTAGAGAAGCTCTTCAGGTTCTTCGATGATGACGACAGTGAGACTACCCTGGCGCTCCCCCACAATCTTGTATCCCTGCAGTTGTCACTGCGGTCGGACGACAACGCCGAATCGTACTCAACTTGCGGAGTTGACGTAGACTGCCTCGACGATGCTCAATGTCCTCTGCATACCTTGAAGCTCCGGGGCGTGTCGATCTCATACAGCTCTTCCCTCTTCTCATCTCATCTCCGGACACTCCACATCTCCGAAATTGGTGCGACCTACTCGCCCTCTGTGAGCAGGTTGCTCCGAGCTCTCAGGAACTGCACATTCTTGGAAGACCTATCTCTAGATAGAATGGGGCCCGTTCCGGACAGACAGGAGTCTGATGACGATACGCTCGTGGAGGAAACACAGTTATCGCATCTTCACACCTTCCACTACCGCCATTATGCTTCTCCATCACTTGCCTCCGGTCTAGGATCCCTACTCGCGGAGCTCGTGATGCCACATACAACACATATTGCACTGGATGTTCTGAATGACCATGACCAAGATGAGGTTGATCCAGAGCCAATCAATGCATCTATCCAGCGGTACCTCCACTTGACCTCGGCTCATCTTCATGTCTTCCACGACATAACAAATGTGGAGTTCCAGAATGTGGACGGATTTTATGTGCGCGGATGGAACACGACCACGCTCAATGTGGGCGAGCAGGATCCTCCAACCTCGTCTGGTATCTCGTCAGCTCCAATCTTCCAGTTCGCCCTCCCGGATGAGGACGGGGAAAATATCGAAATAACTTCCTCCGTACTGGTATTATTCATGGAGTCGTTCCCATTCTCACCCGTCTTGCGAACCCTTTGCCTCAGTCTTTCATTCGACGACTTCGAAATCAGCGCTGCTGAATGGGCCAAGCTATTTGACGTGTTGCACGTGAAAGCTCCCAGCCTTAGGCAGCTCACGATCAAAGCCAACCTCCGTCGCGACTGGGCCCTCGAGCACAGTACCACCCAGGCAGCCACGATCATCCAGGTAATCGTCGATGTTCTCCAGATGTTGTCTGACGAGAGACAGCCACTACCTCTTCTGCAGAAGATCAATGTGCACGATGTGCCGGACTCGATCAGGGACGTCTTGGAGATTATTACCGCGATAGATAACTGTGCTCAGTCCCGTCGGCACCATGGACCGCTGCACGTTGTCATCAACGGTTTCGAATCTCAACTCCCTTTGTACGAGTATGAAGTCAAGCCTACCTCTTGACAGGACATCTCGTAGACTGCTCTAACACAAACTCTTCAAGGTATGTGGTCAAGTTCGGTGTCGTCGGTATTTATTGTCTCAGCCACTCACTTATGTTTCAGTTCGTCCAGATACGACTGATTCTCTTCAACTTTCTTACTTGCTTGGACACTGGCACGAATTTCAATCTTGACCGGCGCATACCGTGACATCCGCAGACCTTAGAACTTGTTAGCGAGCGTATGCTCTGACTCTTGTGATCCAAGCTTCGCCATTAATATGTAGCTATTGGACTTTCTCAATGTGCTTGAGAGCCGTTTTTCAACGCAGCCGGAGAAGTATGAGACGAGACTTGCTTTCGTTTACGCGTTGAATGCTAAGCGCTAAACGCTGAGGGATAAATATTAAATATCGATAAATGATCACGGCGATTTCCGAAATTTTCTTTGTCTGAGTCGCAGGAGGCTTGAATCTCAGAATTGAACGTCCAAGACTCGGAGAAATGGTGAGTGTCTATTTTGCATGTCTTATCAAAATCTAGAGTCTATAAGTATATTGCAGGAGCTCGCTTCCGACCTGATTCAAATCACATCCGAGGAAGTGGACAGTGCCGTAGCTGCGCTGTCGCCAAGCTACTTCCCTCGCCACCTGACAGCTGAAGAACGGGGAAAGCTACGTGCTGAGTCAAAGGCTGCAAACATCAGAGCCGTGGCTATCCACATCACACTGAACTAAAGCCTGCCGGTGTACAAGCTTCCCAATGAGCTGCTGCTCAAAATATTCGCCGACACCGCGCAGATGTGGTCTCCAGGTCCTCGCTGGCAGTGATTACGTCTCACGCATGTGTGCCATCACTGGAGGCACCTCGCTCTGCAGTACCCCTCCCTATGGACGGAAGTGAGCATTCACAACCAGCATTTCGCAGCCGCCTGCCTGGAGCGTTCTGGTACGCACTTGCCACTCACGGTGATGTGGACCATCGAGCGCCGGGATCGCGTGTCCTTCATGTCCAACGTCTTTTTACATCCCCATAATCTTCGCATCCAAGCTATAGAGGTCAAAGCCCCTGGACTCACAATGGAGAACCTCTTCAGGGTCTGGTCTGGGTTTGATCACTCGTTCTTAGCGCTTCCTAGCAATCTTGGGTCCCTACGGTTGTCGTTACAGCCGGAGAATTTCACTGTACAAGAGTTTTACTCAACACACGACGTTGCACTATTGTTTCTCGAGGATGCTCGATGCCCACTGCATACGCTGAAGTTTCGGGGAGTGTCGATAGGCACCCACGATTCTCCTCTCTTCTCTGCTCACCTCCGGACACTCCACCTCTCCGAAATCAGTGAAGCATTCGCGCCAGAAGTGGCGGAACTTCTCCGCACTCTCCGTAACTGCTCCCTTTTAGAAGACTTGCTTCTAGACAGAATAGGGCCCTATCCGGACAGCGAGGACACATCTACGGGAGAAATCAAAGCTATCGCGTCTTCGCCTATTCCATTACATCCATTACGCATCCGAAGACCTCACTCTCGCGCTGGATTCCCTGCTAGAGAACCTCATAATGCCGTCTACAACGCAAATCTCCCTGACTATTTTACACGAATCCATACAGCCGATCCACCTATCTAACCAGCGATACCTCAGTTTGTCCTCGGTTCATCTCAACATCTTCCGCGACATGAGGCATTTGGATTTCGCGAATGTGGACGGATTTGGGGTGCGAGGATGGACCAAGGCAAGCCTGACGCCCCCGAAATCGGCTGATATCATGTCAAATCCAATTTTCCAAATCACCCTTCCAGATAGCGAGGACGCCGAGGAGTCAGACAGTCGTATTCAAGCAACATCCCACATAATGATGTTATTCATGGGCTCATTTCCATGCTTGCAGTCCTTGCGGAGCCTTGGCATTTGCCTCTGTTTCGACGAGTTCAAAATCAGCGCCGCCGAGTGGCGCACACTTTTTGATGTGTTGCATGTCAAGGCTCCAAACATCAAGCACCTCGTGATTCAGGCCGTAGTCGAGGATGAATACGACTCCTACGAACAGCAGGTTGCTCAGTCAATCATGATCACACAGGTTATCGTCGATGTCCTCGGGGCGTTGTCTCACGGACCACAACCATTACCTCTTCTCCGCAAACTTTATTTCCAAGGTATGTCGGACTCTACCAGGGACAACACGACGATTAGTACCGCGATCAAGCAATGTGTGCAATCCCGTCGGGACTGCAAACCTCTGCATATCGGTATCGACGATGCCGAGCCTCAACTCCCTTCTACGAGTGTGGAAGCAAGATGAATCCCTCTGGAGATGTCCAACCGGCGTAAATCTTCGCACTAGGATCTTAGAACATAATACCTCAAGGTCAACCCGTCTTTTCAGCCTTTGATGTCAGCTTTGCTTCTAACCATGATAGGTGTTGCCGACGAATGCTATTTTCCACCCGGAGATACGGCTGACTACTCTGTGATCGAGTCGATGGACTGCCAATGTTATCTGATAATTTTGGACACTGGCACACATTTGTGTCTTGCATGATCATGAATGACACCGTGATATTTCCGGGCCTTAGAGCGTTTCGTCTGCGATTCATATTTTTTGTTGTCTGACAATACACTGCACTGGCTCATACGGTTATTGAACTTATGAACTTATCAGCGCATTGGTGGTGGGTCCAAGAGCCACGACGGACACGTGTTCCCTTTCTGCCTTTGTGGCAATTTCCTTTCTCTTTCTTGTCTCGTTCTCGTTCTCGTTCTCGGTATACTCGTATATGGTTCTGCGACGATTGGGGGGATGTTCTTTTGCTCGTCCTCACTCACCGTTCGCAACGCTGCCACTCGCACACCTCTATGCTTAAATTTTCTCTCCCCCCCATCATCTCTTCATGTTCTTTTATTTTATTTTCCTGTTTCTTCTACTACGCTAGCTCCGTAGTTGACCTCTTGAAGCTTGTACCATTGCAGTGTCCTGCGTACGCCTCGGAATAGAACCCAAGGGTGCGTCAGCGCCGTTTGTCCCCATTCTTGCGTTCCTTCCATCACATCCCCTCGTTTCCTCTCCCCATCTCAGTTCGAGCGACGGGATTTTGAGTGCTTGAGAGCGGCGGTCTAACGCTATAAAAAAGAACAAGATGAGGCTTGTCTTCGTTTACGCGTTGTTTACGCGTTGTTTGTCGATGTTTGTACCTCGACCGACCCCCTCGTCGGACTCGCGGCGGCGCCGTTCTCTAACGGTAACCACCCAATATCAAGATCGCAACCAATATGGATACGCCATCGAGCAGCCCAAGATCTGGCAGTCCAACAACCAACGAGAATCAGTCGTCCCCGACTGACATAGTTGCCCACCCTTTTCCTACTTTCAACCATGTCAACACCATCGTGCAGCCTTTTGACGCAGAAGCCAAAAGAGACGATGAGTTTCAACAAAGTGAGCTATTAAGCATTTTGCATGATACATAATATCAATTGATTGTGTATGTGTAGAGCTCAGCAGTATGCTCTTAGAACTCATGCTCGAGTTCCACGCGTGGTCATCCGCTCGTCCTACGAAAGAGGGCGAACGTACTGCAGACATGCTGGAGAGGGAGATCAACGGGCTTCTGGAGACCGAAAAAGAACAAGGCATGTCATCACATTCGGAGTTGCTGTCGCTGCTCATCGGTACGCCGATGTCCTTCCAATCCCCGAGCCACTTTTCTTGTCGGTATATGCGCATTTATGTCGCTAATTCTGGATATTCAAACAGAGAAGACGCGTCAACGCCTGAACGACTTCGTGGTCCGCATCAAACTTGCTCTCGCTGCTCTTACCGGTCTTGCCTCTGGTTGACTGCTCTCTTGTTGTGCTATCGAAACCTATGGCAGCTTCCTTCTCTATACGCCTCTATCCAATACTCAATCTCTTACGCCTTTTCGACAACGCTTCGCGACCGCAATGTGCCTTCTGGATTCTATCTGGATTCTAGTGGGGAGCGTCGACGTCAGGCTGTCGGGCTGCGTGGATCATTAGCAGTAGTAGTTCAGAGATAATACAATCCTTCGGGAATATTGTCGATACGAACATTTTCTACCTTGAATGCACCATGAACAACTGGGCCCATCTTGATTAGCTTCGGCTTCTCCCGAATGCATAGACGCCTAGTATACATTCGCTGTCACTGCTCTTTTAAATTTCTTTCTTTCACCACAGCAGCAGACTCGAAGCCGCGATGCTCGTCCCACACAAGAACTTTTCGTTCTCTCTTCGCGAGCGGGCTAAGGTCTGAGTGTTCTCTTCAATCGGTTCTAGCGGGGCCTCGCTGTCAGTCCAGCGCAGACAACGCACCAGCAATCCACACCATGCCTCTCATCATGCTCGAC
Organism: Antrodiella citrinella; assembly: GCA_004802725.1. Classification (NCBI taxonomy): domain Eukaryota; kingdom Fungi; phylum Basidiomycota; class Agaricomycetes; order Polyporales; family Steccherinaceae; genus Antrodiella; species Antrodiella citrinella. The sequence continues at coordinate 25,957 of SGPM01000169.1, read as the reverse complement.
GATCCTGCTTCGCCTGGGGAGAGTAGACGGGCTAATGCGTTTGAGAGTACGTTGCGAGAATGGGTGCGTCTTGTCTTTCTTTCACTTCGTCTCTCAGTTCGTCGTCCACCGGTGCCACTCTGCGCTTGCGCGCGGTATGTCTGCTGGCTACAGACATTACCTCATACACGGCCCATACTGTATCGTGCATAGCACATGATATCGTGTTCTTTGGGGGTTGGGGTGTTGTCCTTCGGGGCGGCGCCTCGACTCTAAGGTGTACGTTCGCTTACGCGTTCCGTGCATCGTCGGATCGCGCGTCATGTTCAACGTGCCGTTGAATTTGGTGTATGCATCAGTCAACACCCGAGCACCTGGCACAAACCAAGTCAGTCATCAGAGGTTCGACGCTATAACGAGTCGCCACAACCGGTTGGGAGTGAAACACCATCCTCCCCAGTGCGAAACAACGCCAGCAGCTGCCGATGAGAGAGATTGGTCGAATCCTCTCCGTGCAAACCATGCACGTATGGAAGGAACGCCACGAGACTCTTCCGCGCGGAACAACCTCCGCAGACGCCACGTCGTCACATAGGCACATTGTACTCCAGTCACCTCATTGCTCGTTCCCCTGTACCTGGGGGTGGCTCACAAGCCCGTCGACGCGCACGACCTCGCCGGGTCTCAGTTGATTTCGAACGGTATTAAGGGACCTGTGTCGGCACACGGGGACGACGACTGACGTTGTGGTTGATAGACTTCTTTTTGCATCCTTCAGTGCACTTCGCGGCACGCATCCACTGACCTCGTCACTGGCTATCTTCGGATGACTCTTTGGGCGAGCAGTATGCGTAACTCGATTCAGACTACTCCTTGTCTGCTGCTACCAATTTTTTGGAACTATTTTGCATCTCTTCGTGAGATTGTTGGCATCTCCTCTGTGCAATGTCTGCACTTCTCTGCGAGGTAAGCTCTTGTCTTTCTTGATGGTGATGCGTAGCAAGTATCTGACCTTGCTGTTCTCTGTTTGGGTTGCAGTATTTGGTCTGCGACGATAGCAGGTGGACTTCGCGTACTTGGGTCTTTCCTGAGTATGTGGGATACGACTGATACGAGTACAAGCATGTCTGTAGATATGCCAATGTCATCCTTTTGATATCGAGTTGCTATCCGTCGTGTTGTTTACTTGTTTTCAGAGAGAGAAGTGTCATTGGTGGTGGCGATTTGACGTTATCCTGCGAAGAGACCTGGACTTTCAAGTGATCCTCAATATGCGCCGCAATTCGTTCTTTGTGAATGTATGCGTACGACGATCTATTCCAGTAACCCTATGTACAACACACTGGTACAATAATGAACAATAAACATGCCAGCGCAGCCACTTTTGTAGGCGATCAAATACAGCGAGATAGGCCCACCGAGTCATCTCTAGTACTTAGCGACTCTGAAGTCTGCGACCAAGGGAAGATATATGGATCTCTCATCATGCCTTGACGAAAGTCGCCATTCCCTGGACATTAGCTGCATCTATAGCACGCACAACCACATCAGTTCAGACTCTTCATGCATGCATGCATACACCTAGCAGGAAAGTGTACTTACTGACTGTGATGCCCGAGCTGGTGGCTATCGGACCAAAGTTGAACGAACCGACGTTCGTGGCGTTACCAGGAGCACGCAGATCGAGGACGTCAACTGAAGTGGTGTTCCCTGCGATGACATACATGAATCTACAAAGGGTATCAATAAAAGGCGGCGAAAGAGATGGACAGAGAGTGCGTACTCGTTACCGCCGACTGCAGCAATGGAAACGTCAAGTGTTGCGGATCCAGCCACTTGAGGGTATTGCTAGTACCGAATTCTTCAGTATGAAGTCGCCAGGAACGCTCGTACCCGCTCCACTCACATTCACAACAGTGGCCGTCAAGTTCTGGCTAAGGTTGACCTCTGTGACGGTCGCAGCACCGGCATCGACGAAGTAGAAGTTACCCGTCTTGTTGCTGAACGTCGACCAACAAGTGACCATCTGTCCGCTGATCGCCACAGACGCACTCCGTCCCGGGGCAGTCTGGTTCGCGGTCGTAGCCGAAGTGACACCGTCGAGATCCCATACATCCGCACCGATGACTGTGTCTGCTGAGACCATAGCGTTCGTGCCGGGGACGGCTGTCAACGAGAAGGGGCCTCCTCCGCCAGAAGGCGGGTTGACGGTGGTGAAGTTCGGGGACAACGAGCCGTCTTGCTGGATGTCCCAGATGGCGAGGTAGCCGGGTGTGCCGACGACGGTGGCGATCAGCTGGTCGTTGGCATCGTTGAAAGCGACGTGGTGTGCGGCGGACGCCGAAGGCCCGCTGTCAGCGACGAGGTTGAGAGAGCGAAGTGTGTTGTTCATGCGGACGAGACCGAGAGATTTGTCGACCGCGAAGCAGCTGAAATTTAGCGAATTGTTGAGACTGTGAATCTCATTCCGTGAGATGGGTCAGGACGCACTTTACACCGTTGACCTGTCCGGCATTCAATACGCAGACGGCGTCACCTTTCTTGTTGATAGCAAGAGATACAGGGAATTCTCCCTCGCTCGAGACAGGTTCACCAATCTGAGAGATCATCGTGGGGTCCTGAGGATTGATGGAAAAGAGGGAAACAGTGCTGGATCCAGCCTGACATCGGAGTGTGAGTCAGGGAGCTCGAGTTGAAGAGGATGCGAGTACTCACATTCACTGCAGCGAGAAGCTGGCCAGTAGCGGAAGTCTCGATCGATCCCTGGGACATCAACGGGTCAGGGCCATTGTTTCCAGTGACGTGAGCACCGCGCCCTCTCGTTGAGACGGCACTCTTGAAGGTCTACGGCGAACATCAGGACCTGCCTGTAAGTGAAACACACGAGCCAACACTCACCACTTGACCATTGGACGCAAGAGACGCGACGATGATGTTGTTCCCCGAAGGCTCATTGGTCATGACTGCGAATCAAGTCAATTACTACATCAAGGAGGCGTAGGGTTCAAAGAGAACGCACGATAAGCTGCTGCCTGGATACTCTCATCGGCCCATACCCCACCCCTCGGCACTACTACTGGTGTCGGAGCGGCGGCCACAAAACCCAAGATACTGATGATCTGAACGAAGAAGACGGAGGACTTCATGGCGGGATAGAGTTTGAAATAAACTTTGAAAGGCCAGCTGGAGCAGTGAGTTGTAGTGCGCTGCACTGAGGCTGAAAGAACCGAATCAAAAAAAGAAAGGGGAGGTGAAAACGAAGGACGCACTTATCTGAACGCGTCCATGGTGCTTTTATACACAACATCCCCAATGTGAATGCAAGATTGAATTCAGAGCGCGATCTCAGTTGGTAACTGCAGATGGATTACTAAGCAAATGATTGTAAGTGCTTTCTGCAGAAGAACAAATTCCGCGACAAAGTCTGAAGTGACAGATCATGGCAACCACTTGCTAGTTGTCACCGGTAAAGCGGTGGCCACAGCCAAATCAGCGTTTCGGCTTTTCCGTGGCCGGGTCGCGTTGATGGGTACGGATACGGAGGCGTCTGATGAATGATCACTGATAGCACAGTCGGTGTTTTCACCTTCGTCCTAAGGAAAGTAGACACCTCGCGGGGACTTCGCCGGTTGTGAGTCGCCAGCATAGATCGTTGATGTACTGCATGTGCAGAGAGGCTGATAGCAGCGCTCCGGGAGGGGTTGTACACCGGCTTTCAGCGTCGAGGAGAACTCGGAGCGTATGGCAGCGACAACTCCGAGTCTAAACTTTCCATGTTCCTAGTGCGACTGTGGGGAATGACCTGAACACATGTGCGTAGATGTCAAGTTGGCAATTTGACAGCCCACGTCACTACTAACTGACAACTGTCGGCCGGGGCAACCACGCTCTCAGGCTCTCAAACATTACCACGGGCGATCTGATTACCGTAGTCAGCTCTGTAATAACATATAAGAAAACCCAACATACCGGTATCGCATCGTCTAAGCCTGTCCTTGTATTCACAGCCTATCGACGAAAACATTGTCAGCACGCTGGCAACAGCCTCCACGGTTAGACAGCTCAACAGTAAGCTCGACCCACCGACGCTGATATGCTTATGCATACTTCTAAGGTGCTGACATAAGTGTGGCTGGAGTCACGATACTCCGAGACGAGGACAAGGACCGACCAAGTCCAGTGAATCGCTGAGTGCCAAGGCAGTTGTGTTGGTTTTGCTGAGCAGACCGACACGATAACAAGGCATTAATCACTATAAGCACATTGAAATCAGCGTACAATGAGACTCGATGACACCAAAAAGAACCTTTCAATCTCGGAATTCTACGTAGGCTGCGAGCGCAATAGGTATACCGTACACCTCCCGGCAAAACCGTGCCAGAATGTGGCAACTGTCACTGCCAACAGCACACCATGGTTGAGACAGGTTATCTCAATCATAGGTTCGTAACAATCGACGTCTTCCCGATCTAAAGAGGAGGGCTTTCATGAGACGCAAAGGGATCTTGCAATGAAGCCGTATGCGGGCATAACGAAGGCCTCTAAGTAGTTCGTGGACGCCCAAAGCTATGGCGTATGTGTTATCACGGTCCACGGTCCGCCGGGCTGGGCTAGCGAGAGCTTGGAAACACCATATCCCTTGTGCAAAATATGTACATCATAAGTATTACATTGAACATTCAGTCGAACATGGAAGAGTAGGCACTAACACAACAAAACACGAAAAAACCAATAGGCAGGAACAAAGTGGAGGGATACCGGTTGGGTGCTATATGCTCGAAGACCTCGGTCAATTAGATGGGGTGCTGAGATCTGCTGCGTAAACCAGAACACAAATGGAGTTGCAGGGAAGGAAAGGAACAGTGACCACAAGTAACAGTACAATAACAATTGAATTATATTCGCCGAGATAGAGAAACCAGACCGCAGGCAATGTATTGGGGTGATATGGGTTATGTGAGGGGACGATATGATGAAGAGATGGTACATCGTGGTCACGCGCGCTGCAACCAACCGACTTCCAGGCCGGTCATGGTCCGCATGCTCTCCGGATAGGCTTTGTTGCTCTCCTTGAGCACGCCTGCTATCCGTCGACAGATATCTATGGGGTAATAGAGGTGCTCTGCTTGCGGGAAGCCAGGGTATTTGTTCAAAATGCTATTTGTTAAGGAGCGTGAGAACTGCATCAGTGTTTTGCGTTGAATGCAGTGCGAATGGGTACGTACCTGGGTAGATCAAAGGACGAAGTAGATGGACTGAGAATCTTGAAGAGGATCTTTGCGGCGCGGATGGACCCGCTCTTGGGAATGGTGTATTGTGTAGGAGTGGTATATGATAGCCGCATGTTGGGCTTGAACAACCAAATCTAGAAGGGAGGGTCGATGAGCCTCATTCTACGATCCCTGCACAAGAGTGGTGAGACGCACCAATATCCTGGGGCGATCTTCTTCCTCGTCTATCATCAAGAATCGGTATGTTGCGTGAGCTTGCACAAACTCAATCATGTCCTGGGCAATGAAAGCCGATAATGGTAGTCTGACGGGTCTGAAGAACGGGTTTGCAAGATCAGGGAATCTGAATAACTGGAGAGAATGAAACCGGAGGACTCACTCAATGGTAGGGCTGACAGATCGGAAAGCGTACTTGATGAGTCTATATACCCGAGTAGATTTATAGGCATCGTCGGCGTGCTCCTGGCAGCGACCAACGACTGCACCACACATACACCGGACCTGCATCCAATCATCCATCTAGGGAACCAAACAGAATGTCAGTATATTGTAATGAATCAAACTGTAGAAAAGATGAAAGGACGCGATGTAGCCGCACAGGTAGCTCCCGAGGCATGAACCTTTGCAACATGAGAGTTGTTTAGCACGGTGAATGTTCATATTGGACGATTTGTATCGACCGAAGGTAGTTAACCTGCCACCGCCTCCAAAACAACCCACACCACTCAGCCACAGACCCAGAACCACTGGAGGGCTTCGAGTATGCAGCGATAAGCAGCATGAACTTGCGGAAAACGGCAGCCATGGGTGGAAGCCCAATGCCAGCCTTCTTATACATCCTTCTCGCACACATGCGTATCTGTGTAGAAAGAGGAAGGGAACAAGGCGAGCGCACCTTGTCATCATGCCGCGACTCGCAGAGATTTCCTCGGACGACAGCCTCTTCCCGCACTAACACATAACTGCCTCCAACGAGAATTTCCGCTTCGCTCGGCCAGAACCCATCCTTCGACCCTTTCTTCACGTGTTCATGCAGCTTCATATCCCCATGGCACATCCACGCTTCCACGAGCTCCGCCCAATGTTCTGAGGGCAAGTCACGATACGCGTTGACGCATGACGCATGCACCAATGGCAGCGAGCATGACGCACAGATGAGAGATGTGGGATGGGTGGATGTGAAGTGCGCAGCGTCCATGATGGCGGTGGAGTCGACCTCAAATAGTGGAGTGGCTGGGGAGCCGGGACGAGAACCAGAGGCTGTAGGGAGCTTCACTTCGTAGTGATTACCTCCAACGAGTCGGATGTCTTTCTTGCCAAGGCTCACGCGGGTGGGAAGTTCAAGAGCGGACGATGAACTTGATCCACACCGAACAATCAAACGAGGCAGTTGGCTTCCATCTCTTGCGATGACTTCAGCTTCTACACTGACAGTTGAGCTCGCGCCTGCGATAGTGAGAAAGATGAGAACGTGTTGCAGATTCTCGTGATGTTCAGCGACATAAGACACATCGAGCCCCGCTTATATAAGGGTGCGTCAATTACGGTGGAAGGCAAGAATAGATACTAAGATAGATGCTTACCTTCCAAAGATGAGAGACGGCCGTGAGACGACCCAGGCCTGGTCGTAGAAGTTTTGGCGGGAGAGGCAGATCGCGATATGTTGTTCTGCAACAGCCACGCCAGCGGAGGCGCCGACAAGCTCCTACTCCTCAGGTTCTTGTGTTTTCCAGACTTCGATGGTGTCCTGTACATGGTGGAAACATCTGCGGGAGCAGAGTCTGGTATTGATGCGCCAATCATCTCGGAGACAGACTGGATGCGTGAATGTCGGGAGCGAGTAAACTGTTGGGGGACTGCCTCTTTCACGAAGTCAGGGAGGCTGATGCGTTCGTTCATGTGCATACGTTCGGAGACAGCATCGGGGACCGCCTCTCGCATGAATTCGGGGAGAGTGAGGAGGGCGTGCGGATCCTGCATCTTGACTCCCGCAGCCGATCGGGAAGACGGAGAAATGGGAAACGTAGCGTCTTGAGAATGCAGTCGTCCGGCACTCGAATGTTGGACCAGGTGCTCGACAAAAGCATTACGCTGTTCACGTTCAGCACATTGAATTGAGTGAAAGATCGGGGTGCACTTACTTTGGCACTTTCTCGCACTTTCGCCCTCTCCATTCTCGCCCTCATACCATCGTTCATGACAACTGACTGATCCACCATCCTCCGTCCTGCCGCCTTCCCAATCAACTCCAAGACTTTATCCAAATCTCGCTCGTCCGGGGGGCCCTCCAATTGCCTACTTTTTCCTTCCCGTCTAGCCTTCTCCATCTCCTCCACCTTGGTCTTCTTGAGTTCCACACGTTGGTTATGTAGCTGCGGCGCAACCTCGTACAGATGATCGATAGCCTGCGTGACCGCTTCCAGATCCATCTTCATCTTCTCGCTGGTGGAGGCGAACGACATGGCTGGAGAGACCTCAAGGTCTGCAGAGTCTTTGTGGGATTTGGTTCGATGAAGAGACTGGTAGTCGCCGGCTTCATATTGAGGAAGACCTTCGATCTCGTAACCGCCTCCGTAGTCCGCAAGATCATACTGTGGTGGCAGATGACTGCTGGTATCATCAAAGCTAGAGCGGCACAGGGAAAGGACAGTCTCCAACTGTTCGTCAATCTGGGACCACAGTAACGCCGTCTGCACTGTCAGCATCGGTGTCGTCGACCTTGCGTGGAGGTCGCTATCGCTCCGTGATAGTCGCTCCTGTTGGAGATCGCTGAGGTGCCGCCGCAGATGTTTGAGGGTGTCGGAAGACGAAGAAGTCAATACACCTTCCGATGGGCTCGCAAGGTTCAAAATTGAGACAGCACGCGAGGGCCGGGGAGACAGCGATGATAGCATGTGGAAGTGCGTCAATAGAGCAATAAGAGCGTATGCAAGTTCACCGTCGCGAGAGTCCAGTGCGGAGGCAGCATGGTCGACACGAAGTCGCAACTCTTGTAAGACCGTCGCATTGCCCGCACTTTCCGACAGCTGTGTTGGATTACTAGAGGATGGGGGAGCCGGAGGATGATCTGGTAGTCTTGATGAAGTCGAAAGGAGATCGTTCAAGGTCGTTAAACATGATGTTTGGAGATTGGCTATCGAAGGCAAAAGCTCTTCCTGTATTTCAAATCGAATATCACGTATGTTAGTACTACCCCAGCGAATTGGGTGTAGACGAACACGACCTGCCTCTGGTATCTTGGTATCTTCAGATAATGCAGTCGATATGGATGGACCAGGAACGGGTTCAAGGAAGTCGTCGTCGAGCTGGAGGTCCTGGAGAGCCAGGTCTTCGAGGAGCTCGGCCTGCTCCCTCTCTGCCCTAGAAGGAAATGGGGCGGGGATGTCGAGAGCGATGACCTGGTCGCGGTGGTCGGTAGTGAGGAAGTCTGTGGACGCTTCCCTGATGCGAGTGAGAGTCGCCATGCAACTCGACCGTTCACAACGAGAAGGAAATTTCAAAAAGCGGTCGAGTTTCGGTTCAACCAAAGACGGGGTAGTTAATATTTTGTGCGTTTATTTATGCTCCACAACTTATCATAGTCGCCGAGCAGGCATCTCACACTCCAAACTGAATCACCGACCCTACCAAGTCAGGCTATGCAAGTCCTTGATTGAACTCTCATCCGGGAGACATGCTGAGACAGATCATCGCCAGTAAGAGAACGTTCATGTGATAACATCCGGATACATTCGCAAGGAGTCGGCGAATCGAGTATAATACACGGGAAAAATGAGATACAGAAACAACACCATGGACGGAGAATATTTACTTCGCCCCCGCACTCGAGAACTAGACACGATGATTAGGCTCAAGAGATATGCCATCATACCGGAAATGATGACTCACTTTAGTGACAGACTTCGTACCCTCAGAGATAGCGTGCTTTGCAAGTTCTCCGGGTAGAATAAGACGGACTGAGGTCTGGATCTCGCGAGACGAGATGGTCGACTTCTTCGAGTAAGCTGCGAGCTCTGTGCGATAAGGCTGTGTTAGCAATGCACAACATCGCGTGAGGGGGAGGAGTGCACGTACTGGATGCCTCTGTGGCGATACGTTCAAATATATCGTTCACGAACGAGTTCAAAATGGCCATGGCCTTGTTTGAGATACCCGTATCAGGATGCACCTGCTTCAACACTACAAAAACGCGAATGAGTCAGCTTCGCGCAATGATACCAGTATAACAACGGTTAACTCACCCTTGTAGATATAAGACGAGTAAGTCTCCTTGCGAGTCTTTCGTCGCTTCTTCTTCGGGTCATCCCCCGACGCGGCAGGCTTTGCAGTCTTCTTCGCGCCCTTCGACCCCTCTGTGGTCTTAGCAGGCGCTTTGGACGCGGTAGAAGCAGGCGCTTTGCCAGCAGTGGAAGCGGGTCTGGGTGCCATTGGAAACGGTAGATAAGTTAAGCACGAGAGTGACTATGGAACAGGGAGAGAGGGGACGAGGAGGATGGTGGTTGAGGTTCAGGAGCGACGGCGCGCTTTCGTGCGATTGCGCCAGTCTTATATAGTGACGCGTGACATAACGGCTCTATTCGCGTTATGTAACGTCACGATCGCGTTACGCGTCTCGATTGTTGATTGCTGCTCACTTTCCCACGCATACCACGACATATAAAGACCTCCTTGCTTTCATCTACCCTCGTCTAACCTCGTCCAACTCTCCCTCGTCTTCGACCCCCACCCTCTCTACTCCCATCCTTCTCGTCTTCACTTAAAACTCATATCTTGCAATGTCTGGAAAGGGTAGCGGCAAATCCAAGTCTGGCAAGGCTGCCTCTGAGGCAGCTGGCAAGTCGCAGTCGCGCTCTGCTAAGGCTGGTCTCCAGTTCCCAGTCGGTCGTGTCCACCGTCTGTTGAAGAAGGGGAACTATGCACAGCGTGTTGGTGCTGGTGCACCGGGTACGTCCTCAGCCTCCTCACTTTGTTGACTGAATCTGACGGAAGTGGCGTTCCGTTTCTCCAGTCTACCTCGCTGCTGTACTCGAGTACTTGGCCGCTGAGATTCTCGAACTCGCTGGTAACGCGGCGCGTGATAACAAGAAGCAACGTATCGTTCCACGACACTTGCAACTTGCGATTCGAAATGACGAGGAGTAAGTTTCTCAAGCACGTTCACATCTGGATGTTTTCTTATCCGTTCTCGTTTTCTCAGGTTGAACAAGCTCCTCGGTGATGTCGTCATCTCCCAAGGAGGTGTTGTACCTCATATCAACCCCGAAGTATGTCTCTTCGTTAGTCGCGGACGGTTGCCTGTGCTGATCAGCCTTTGTTGTAGCTCCTTCCTTCTAAGACGCAAAAGGGCAAGAAGGGTGGGGAGAGTCAGGAAGTTTAGAGAGTCTATCTGACACCCTTCCGCTATCTTATTTTGGCTTCTCTTACCGTTGCGTGTATCAATACTGTATTTTTATCCGTTGGCGTTCGTGCCTCTCTGAGTTAGTGGTGATTATGGTTACTCTCAAATTTTCGCGTTACTGGGATCCCCAGCCTCAGAAAGAAATTCGTAGCTGAATTCTACCCTATTGTCAATTGAATACTATTGTACCACCTCAATATTTGTCGTTCGTTCAACTGCATGTCGGTCCTTCAATCTTCTCAGCATGTGGCAACGTACTAACAAGGGTCCTGCCAAGGAATTGCACCCCCGATCAGCGTTCCGTTGTGGTCCTGCCTCTTCCGAGGCGATTCGGGTGATGGAATTGCTCAGTTCAGCTCTACTTCCGAGTCTTCCAGTGACTACGGAGCATGTGTAGCTCAAGTCAACATCGAACTACGTATATCCAGTTAACAGAGTCGTTGACAGATGCCACTGGGGTACTCAGGTGCGAAAATATAGCTACGTCGCGTCGCGAAGCAACATCTCACATATAGCACTGCGACGTCGAGTCTAGTACGAAGACGACATGCCTTTCTTTCTGTAAACCTACTGTTTCCACAAAATTGGAAGTGAAACGTCTTGCCAACCAATTTCTATTGCTTCAATGCTTCAAGCTTCAAGACTCTTGCCACCCATACGCAGGGGCGACGTCTCAGATAGAAACTGATAAGAAGCAATCAACTGGCTCGCTTGCTTGCCCAAATCTTCGTTGGTATGAAACTTGGAGCTCGAGGGTCTACGGGCGATCTACTGCGGTCTATCGACGTCTCTTCTGACTCACCCGGGCCGTCAGTACAACTCTTCGGACTTCGATGCATTGGACACCAGCTATTACTGGGTCGACGATAACAGGGTCGACGAAACCAACCTCATGGACATTGTCGGAAATTTCCTGACGCCCTTACAAGAATAAAGACCCCGGTTAGTGTTGCCGCGAGTTCAGGTTTCACCGGTGACAAGCCGGACTCGACTCGTTGATGGCAAACTCGTGGTTAACTCGGTGACACCGAGTTGATGACGAGCTGACCCTTGGGCAGCTCGCGAGTTCATCACATGATGCTAAACACGATCACGAGCATGTTTTTCCAACGCGTCAACACGTCCAACGGTCCAAGTGCTCCTCAACCCTACAGACTCGCAGTTCTTACAACCTGCAATTTCATGTACTCGCTCTAATGTAGTACGTCACCATTTCTTCCAATACACGGTTACCCCTCAGGCTCGCTACGCTCCCCTGTGCTTCTTGAGCTCGCTGGCAGCCAGCACAAAATGAGAAAGTGGTACGTTCAACGTCTTGACAATTACCGTTTTTTGCTGGCACTTCAGTAGATAACAGGATAAAATCCAGAGGGGTTGACAGTGGTCTTTCTCAACAATATGCCCCCGGTCCTCACCCCGGTACTGCCAGTACTAACCACTACCGCCAGCATCCATCCTTCGACACAGCTTCCGGGACGCTGATGAGCCCCGATTCTCGCTGGTACTCGCGCGCCGCTATTACGCACCGTCTAGCACCCATCTACCCCTACCTCGGTACTTTCAAAGACTTCCAGTCCGCTACGTCGACTCGCATTTACGTCCGAAGCTCCCGACAATCGCCCCGCGCGTCACCCGCGACGTCCGAAACCCTCGACCTCACGTCCGCACATCGTCTGGAGCCACGCGAGAGTTACACGCACACCCCCGATACCTCCTTCCCTGTGCTCGATCGTATATCGTATCTCCCTCGGACATTGTATCATACTTTCCGGACCTTTCTCGTACCTTCTCGGACACTTTCGTTTATCTTGTTTCCACTTCTCGACTCTTTCTCGTAGCTACCGGTTTGATTAGTCCGTATCCTACTATAAGTAGGCGCACTATGTACATTAGAACAAAAAGAAGATCCTCCTTCAGATTCCGCAGTTCTCATACTTGTATAAATACCTGTACGCGTCGGTCAAGTTGTTCCCCAACTTGACCTCCTTGTTAATAGAGGTTATCTTCCACTCTGAACATCGTCCTCGTCTGCACATCGTCCTCATCGTCTCACTTGAACCTCGTCCTAGTCAGAACTCGTGCCGAAGTTACGCCTCACGTAACAACCACATATACTGCACTACTCACTAATACTCACTCGCCGTGTAGTATCGGGTTCTCCCGATCCAGAAAGAATTCCTCACTGATGGCTTCGAGGTATTGACTGATCCACAGGATCTTACCGCCTCTCCACAAGGTTGGCATAGCGACGGAACAACTACCACAACAACATCGTGCGTTACAAAGCCTGTTTCACATATTGCTTGGATGTTCTGACGGTATGAACTTCAGAGGCAACAATGCCCTTGCATTCAAGAGCTCTCAGTCATCTGTTACGACCGAGTCGTCGGCGGGACTCAATTTCATCTTTACTCAGGATCCCACCCAAGCTCCGACTGTTCAAGTGAATCTGGACGCGGCGCGCACCAACGCTTTTTATGTGGTGAACACTATTCACGACGTCTCCTACAAGTATGGTTTCACCGAAGCTGGTACGTCATGCTATCGCACATATACGTACTCAAAATACTCAACACTACTGCAGCCTTCAACTTCCAGACAAACAACTTTGGAAAAGGCGGAAAAGGCAATGACCATGTCACGATCTCTGTCCAAGATGCGTCGGGCATCGACAATGCCAATTTTGCTACTCCTGCAGAGTAAGTGACTCGGTCCCCCTTCTATCCATTTCACTCAGAGCATCTCTTGCAGTGGTCAATCGGGAAGCATGAGAATGTTCTTGTGGGACTTCACTAGCCCCGAGCGTGACGGTGCACTTGAGAACGATATCGTGAGCCATGAGGTAATATGAGTTCGAAATCTGCATATATCTGATTGACACTCATGCTGGTCATGAATCAGAATACTCACGGCATCACCAATCGGATGACTGGCGGTGGAACTGGACGATGCCTCCAGACCACCGAGGCCGGCGGCATGGGCGAAGGCTGGTCTGATGCAATGGCAGAGTGCGTCGTACGATTGTCTGATCATATGTTCATCTTTTAATACAGCATATGCAGATGGCTTGAACACAAGGATGCCACAGTTCCTGATTATGTTCTCGGCACCTACGTGGAGAACAACACAACCGGTATCAGATCGCATCCTTATTCTACCTCTGCGTAAGTTGAGACCATGGTGCCTTGTTGTGATCCTTGTCTGGTACCTTCTGTAGAACAACCAACCCACTGAGGTAGTTCTTGTTATCATTCTCAGACACCATGATGCGATGCTCAACTAGTGCTCTGTTTCCCTAGATACTCCAGTCTGCAGACGCTGAGTTGAGGTCCATGGTCAGTTCGATTGCAGTCGAACACACGGGCAATTAGATTCACTTTTACCTTCAGATATCGGCGAAGTTTGGGCAAACATGTTGCACAATGTCTACGCCGCTCTTGTCGCCAAACATGGTTTCTCCGCGACTGCCCATACCGACCCTACGTGAGCGTGGTTCATACTCCTGCTCTGTTCCTTTTGTTTCTTGCTGATGGCGGTCATCAGTACGACAGGCGGCAATACAGTATTCTTTCATCTCTTCATCGACGCTCTACCGCTACAACCGTGCAACCCCACCTGTAAGCATGTTCAGCGCTGTCGTACCGTCTTTCCTGACCTCATTTTTCATACCTTCTCCAGTTTTGACGGCCCGTGATGCTTGGATACAGGCTGACCAGAACCGCTTCGACGGCGCGAACTTCTGCACGCTCTGGACTGCGTTTGCCAGCAGAGGGTTGGGCGTCGATGCTGCTAATCATCGTGACGACAGTAGTGTACCCGCAGGATGTTAGGTCTGTCGATTCTGACTATTCAAATGGTTGCGGCTAGAGCATCCGTATATCGAAAAAGAATTTGGAATTCTGAACTTGAGAAGCTTGACAGTACTAGTCAGGACGAGATCTCAGATCTCAGATATTGGAAATTGTTCCCTCGCCAGCGCTAATGCGGACTTCGTGTCCGAGGCGCATAATGGACTCGGATGGCCGGCGCTGCTCAGCGCTCATCTATACATGTCGCGTCCTTGAGGCTCTCGTTGAAATACCTGTTGAGTAGGCGAAGTGGACTCTCATGTGCGTACGACTCACTCCTCCATTGTATCTCACAAGCTGAGGAAGTTACGACAGACAGGCCTGGATCGAGGGTCTGAACTTTATCGACACGCTGGCAGCTGAAAGAGTTACAGTAACTGAACACGCACACCTCGGAGAATGTTTTCCTAGCGTCGTAGACAATAGCAAGACAATGACATCCGAACTTCGAAGTCGCAACTTGCTGAAGAATGGAGGTTCAAGTCTGTGCATATGCCACGACACGCAACGGGAGGGAGAAAACGGCGAAGAAGCAGCCTGATAACATCCCATCCTCCGAGCCTTTTCTTCAGCTGCGGCGCCGTATTTTCTGGCGCGCCCCCTGTGTACTCAGGCCTGTGCATGACCCATGGGAAGCTGTTTTACACATGCCCAATTCACGCACGTTCCTGCGAAGGTTGGCATGTAGGTCGCGAGCCTCGAGGCTGAAATACTTCCCACATTTTCTTAGAATCTTACAATGTGAATCCGTTCCGCTGCTTTCTCCGAGTTTTGGGAATAGAGCTACGAATGCCTCTGATACCATTCAACTATGTTCGTGGATCACTGGAAAGCGTTGTGAGTCCGGCGCCCACACTGCCGCTAATGCCTCGCTAGACGTATATTGCTGAGGCTATTGCTCGGCAAGCTTATGCTGAATATTCCATCGTAGGCACTCTGGAGACAGGCATGCATGGTACATACTCGATTCGTTTGCATTATTCTGTATCAGGGTATCCTCGAGGATTCAGCAAGGCAAGATCGCCGAGAAAGTGATGGAATCCGGTGCTGGCAAATTCTGACGCTCGCAACGGCGCTGCAACTGGCCACGCTATGTTTGGTACCGTCCATTCAAATTGATACTTCCGACATGGGTTATCTCAATGGCATGACAGTAACGTAGGAACTGCCAGGGCTGTGATTTCGTAGAATATATGAAGATGTCAAAGGGTGAACAACTATGCCTCCCATCCCGTGTTTCCTCTACTCCCGCGTCCTCACATTCCTCACACTTTGCATCATGGGCGACCCAATAACCCATCGGCCTCACAGCAACCTCTCTCCCACCGAAATTGTTTGGGCGGAACATTACAACTTCCTCAACAGCAATCATCTAGAACTTCAATCTCGGTACAGACCTGGGTGGTGTCCTACTTGGGATGCAAACTGCGGTGCAATTTATGCCAGAGAGCATTATGACGATGGGCCGCATTATTCATCTGTAAGTGTCCGAACCTGTTCTGTTGCTCACTATCTCACTCAATCATAGACCTGTTCGACTATGGATGCGATGGACCACTCCAATGGTCATCACGTCCTGCTGAAGCGGATCAATTCCAACGATGCAATTGCTGTTCTCGACTACATGAACAGAGATGAGGTCAAACATATCCCAGAAAATCACTGCGTCCACGTGACGCGACGTCTTAAGACAAATAACTATGGTCCCAATTTCCTTGTTCTGCCACTGTTGCGGATGTGGGACAGTCCGCATTTTGAAACCGTTGGAGAAGTCGTTGACTTTCTGAGGCAAGCATTCGGCGTGAGTTAAGCCCAACATCTGCAGCATCTTGCACATACTGAAATGACTGGTCAGGGCTTGCAATCCATGCACAGGCACCACATTTCATATGGGTAAGCTCTATTTCTACCTATGACACCTTTCTCCGTTGATCTTCGACTCTAATTGCAGAGATCAGACAATGGAGATCATGATGGATGCACCAGGGTTGTATCTCGATGCTTTTCACCCAAATGTTCCGAAACGAACAAGTGACCTGAAAAGCCGTGCTCGTCATACTACTAGAACAGTCGTCACACCTCGATATTACTACACTGACTTCAAGCATTCGAGGAGGAACACACTCAAATCGCGCGAAGCTCAAACTCTGTTCCAGAAAGACGTCAGATGTTTGGGTGATTTGCTTTATTCAAAGCTTTTGAACGTGCGTTGTGGTATTTTCAACACACACGTGCACGACCGACTCATGCATATATTGATTATAGAGGTATTCTGGACTCTCGTTTTTGGGCAAACTCGTCTATTCAATGAGATCCGATCAGCCTAGCGCTAGCTATAGTATGGACGAGATCATGAGGAGATTTCGCGATACATGCCTTCCTTTAACGGAGGCCGGCCTACGATCTAGAGTTGTCAGGAAGGATGAATCTTGGTTGACTGGCATGTACAGAGGCATAAGACATGCGTTTCGCAAGGGGAGGTATAATTACCAAGACCTATGGCAGACGTTGCAGGCGTTGGAGGTATCGTCGTAGAGTGTTGTTTGCTAGTAGCCTAACCCTATGAATTATGATTGTACATGTAGAACTTGGACAGATTCATGGATCGTATGTGTTGGTGCTTTTGCCATTTGCAAGCTATATGTAAAAGAAAACGGTTCCAAATCGGTTACCACGAGGTTCTAGGAAAAAGCCGCCTGCGACAAACGCCCATGATTAACTGTGGCGCGCACTGTTCCACTCGTAGAGTCGTACCATTCGCATCTCGTCTCTCTGAGTACGGATCTCCTTTCCTATCGACCCAGATTCAACCACTCTCATTCTCCTCGAGTATTTCACCGCCTTATACACCACAGAGCCCATCAGAAGACGCTACGCGGAGGAACTTGTCGAACGTAACATGGCAGAACCTAAACAGGTCCTGAAATGGAGAAAGTCATGAGGATACACAGCCTTCGTCTGCGATAATCGCTATTGGTGCGCAACAGCAGATTCGGACGCCAGCATTCCACACACCAACCTGGCACCGACCTACGCCGACGCGTTCCGACCAGGTGTGGCGTCAGACTGATACGAAATAGGCGATTTGAAGAGCTGAGAGAGAGCATAGGATTCTGGAGATCGTACTTGGTCGTCGTCCCGGTCAGTTAGTGTCTTTTGCTATACATGAACTTACATCGTTGGACGATGTCTGTGTGTCGGGGGTCAACGTCGGAGTCGCTATCATCGTCGCGCGCTGTCACTCAGTGGCGCACTACCGGCGCTAAACACGGAGTTTGCCTTACGACACTCTCAGGAACGCTATTGCCAAGCCATATATCACAGCAAGCTCTAGAGATTCGTGCATATTCGAGGTCCCGTTCTTTCAACTTGTCCACTTTTCGTTATCGACGAACTTGAAACTACTACAACAGGTTCCACTTCCACCATTGAAATCCCCTGCTTGCCCCGTGCCCCGTGCACGATCTTGGTACCTCTTCTGGTGCTCCGACGTACCATCTCGCCACACTATTTCATTGAACCCCAATTTTCAACATGCCTGTAAACAACAAGAAGCACAAACGTGATCCGAAACCCCACCAGAACGGGTCTCAAGCCCCATCCTCATCTTCGAATGACAGTGTCATGTCGTTGCTATCCACTGCCTCCTCACTAGCCAGAGCTCGTCAAGAAAATCCTAGCATAGATCGATACGTCGCTAATCTTCCTCCTGGGCCTCTTGCGGAATTCATGTCTAACATGCAGAAGGCGAAGAGGCAAATCGGTGGAGGTATACGTCAGTGGCCGCAAATCAGCAAATCCCTGCACGTACCCAAAACTGGTGTGGGCTCTGACCTAGTTGATCTCACAACCCGCCTTTGGCCAGATCCTGTCACATTCTCCAATCGCTTATCCATGCTGCACGAATCCGAGGCTATGAAACGTCTTCCCGAATATACTCAATCGGGTTTGGAGATGCGGGGAAAGAGTGGGATGCAGTGCGAGAGAGAGGGGTGTTCAGTGAACAATCCAGACAAACGCCCTTCTGTGTTTCATCCTCTGGGAGGTGCAGAGGATGGTAGTAAGGTTGTGCTGAAGAGGTGCCAGGGCGTACGTCATATCTCTTACTGTCTCTTCACTAGCCTGATGGTGTCTTGAAAGTGTTGGCAAGTGTCGTATTGCACGAGGGTGTGCCAGAAGAGCGACTGGAGTAGGCATTCTTCATTCTGCAAAGTCGTGCAGCGAGTGAAGACGCGAGGAGAGTTACCGAAAGATGGCTTTTCTAAACTCGTCCAGACTGTGCTAGCCAATCCCTGTCTCGTCCTATTGCTGAAGAGCTACGCGCGCGACGCTCTTCAACTACCCAAGGACCCTCAGAATGGCCTGAAGAAGAACATCACATTTACATTTACTCTTGTTGAAGAGAATGTTGGCGAACTCGTCGGTATAGAGAAAGCATGGGTACTCCAGGTATCGCGCGTACACGTGCAAGACTTGGATCCCGCCACCAGGAAAGGTCTGGATGTTCAAAAGGAGTTCGAGAAACGGGCCGTATACTTCCAGGATCCAGCCGTGACCACCGAATTCATGCAGAAAGTTTTGACTTCGTATCGTACGGCGACAGAGGGGTCCATAGAAAAGGAAATATCTAATCTCCAAATGGCCCTGTGCGAAATCCAGATCGCTATGACATTCAAATCCGATGTTGAGGGGGCCACCTCCGTGGTGGAGACTATAGAGAAGTTACCTTGGGGCCTCATGCTAGCTTCGCCGGAGATGCCACAAGCTGTACTCTGGTTACTGTGAGTTGGAATATCTTGTTGTTTGGACTGGACTAAAGCCGCTCCGCAGTCAATTTAATCGCACAATTAGAGAGGATCTGGAAAACACAATGCAGTGTCGTATGGTATGTCTTCTCCATAGTGTCATTGTCTATCTATTATTTTTAAGCTGACGGAATATCGTAACGATAGGCCCTACCACTCATGTAGTCCTTCACCCACGCTCGTGCTCCTGATGGCAACCTCCCCTCGCGGCATTGTGGACTTACAGTGACATGACAGGCAGTGTTCCACGGAGCTATTCTTGAAACTTGCACCTTATACTGAAGCCACTTCAACTTCGTACGACCAAGGCCTGTATGTCTGTCTACCTGCCCGCCCCGCTCCAAGTCACGGACTTGGCCTCCTTTGTTCAGCGTTCAGTATATACTCCTCCCTTTATTGTATCCACAGCTTGTAATATCTCTTCTCAACCTCCATGTATCTTCATTCTCACTGTATCTCAATGGACAGACCGTCTATATCTGTTCTTATGCTGATACGTCGCGTTGTCCATGCCCGACTGGCACAACAAGTGTAAACATCTTCTAGCGCTTATTGAAGTGAACGCAGCACTGCTGCACTCGGCAAGCAGAAAGGCTACTTCAACTTCACCATCATCGTCGACGTTCATACCCATCCAATGCGATGAAATCCGCCTTTACACTCCTTCGGATAGTGATTGTGCTGGCTACGAGCTCGTATGCTTCCGCCAACACCCGCGTTTACCTGCACCCTTCACCAATTCACGCAGCCAGCAATGACCTGACGTTGACACCAGCGGAAGCTAGTCGGGCGGTGGCCAAGTTTGTTGGGTTGGACTTGTTCGAGCCGGCTGAGTGGGAGGATGAGAGTGAGATGGAGATGTATGCGAATTACGAGGGCGGAGAGATCAGGCTGGGAGGTGCTGGAAGGAAGGTCGGCTCGGGGCTCGGGTTTGGTGACGAGGATGCGGAGCCGTTTGTGAGCAAAGGGATGGGCAGGACGCTTGTCATCGGTGTCGACAACTCCGGCGATATGGAAGGTGCGTTCAACACAAGTGATGATCGGAGACGTGTATTCTGACTTTATGTGTCTAGATATCATTCCGCATACCCTGTCGTTGACATTCGCTGCTTCTGAATCCTCGTCTCCGTCGTTCTCATTCTCGTGGTCTTCTCTCTCACTACCCACGCTCGTTGAGAGAGCGACAGAACTCTACACTTCCGTATGGTCTTCGACCGCGTTGCCCCAGGCTTACTCGGAGCCGAAGCCACGTCGCGTCCTTGACATATTTGACTTACCAAGATCAGAGGCCTCAGCGTCGTTCTTGGCCGACTTGGGCTCTCTCGTAGAGTTTATTGAATGGGACGAGGTGTCGGTATCCGATGCTGATGCTTTCGGTGCCTTCGACTTATCAAGTCTCAAGGACCTCAAGACTCACTACGGTCTTGAGTCGGAGCAGTACCGTGCTGCTGCTTCCGCTATCCGGGCCACGATCAATAGTGCCATGATCCATCCCAATCTCAAGCTCGTTGTGATTTCGTCTCCAGCGCAGACGACACATCACAAACGTCAACAACCACCATCCCAGTCACCCCTCCCAGTCCCATCTGCGCCACCACAGCACCCGATCTCCGGGGTATCTACCTGCTACACTAGCCTCGACGCATGCTCTAACAGTACGAACTCTTGCTCGTCGCATGGTCAGTGTGTCAGTGCAAGCAAGGCGGGCAAAACCTGCTTCGTCTGCACGTGCACCGCCACGAAGAGCATCAACGGGAACGGCAAGACCAAGACGACGTTGTGGGCGGGCGAACAATGCGAGAGGATCGATGTTAGCGGGGAGTTTGTGCTGCTCGTAGGTACTGTGATCGGCATGATTCTGCTGGTGGTCGGGTCCATCTCCTTGTTGACTGGTGTTGGAGACGAGAAACTACCGCAAGTGCTCGCGGAGGGTAACGTACCCAGCAAGCATGACTGAGCATAGACACTGTAGCTTTGTTCTCTGCGCAATGCCAATCATTATTGACACTAAGCATGGATAAGAACGGAGTGTAACATGGATTACAAGCGTTTATTGACTCCAACTTGAAACGATGACGGACGACTGCGTTGAGTTCAGCTTCCGCAGCAATGTCCTCTCTCATCCTCCCTTCTTCATCTCACCTTCGTCTCGTTTCCAAGGAGACTTTCACATCGCTCAGAAATGGCTGAACACACACCAATAGCGCATAACGACGCGGACGATGCGTTTCCCGGATCCGGCGCCGGCACGCCCAGTACCAGTACTGATTCAGATACCACCACCGCAGCTGTGCGTTCCTCAAATCCCTTCTTGACTTCGCAATCTGCGCAATCGCAGGCTCTGGATACACCCCAGCATCCTCTGCCCAACCCTTTCTCTCCACAACCACCACCAACTGAACAGGAGACTGGCCATCCGGTTTCGGACCCATTGCCGCCGCTTCCCCCTCGGCCAGATCAGTCATTCTTTGAACAACAACAACAACACAACGACATGGCGACAACGGCTGCACCACCCACTTACAATGAGCCTCCTGAGGCTGCGCCGCCCCCCCCTCTTCAAGGCGGAGAGCATACTCAGAACGAAGAGACAAATGACAATGTGGCAGATACGGCAGAGATTGCAAACCTCAAAGCCATGTTCCCCGATTTCGATTCTGGTGTCATGTAAGCTCCTTTTTGCTCCTTTGGACAGTGCCATGCCTCAATGGTCTTATTTGGTTCGCAGGTTGTCTGTATTGGAATCTGTAAATCATGACCAAGACAGGGCAATCGACGTGCTCCTAGGCATGAGCGATCCCAATTATGTGACTGCGCAACCGGCGCAGCCTGTACGTGTCAAATTGTTCTATTTCCCTGTCACTTGACTCATGATCTGCAGCCCACGGAGGAACCTACCGACCCCGCATCTGCGCTCCTGCTGGACGAGCAACTCGCCCGTCAACTTGCACTTGAAGATGAGCAGGAAGCTGCGCGGCACCAATCGCGCCATAGCTCTCGCGGGAATAATCAATCGTCTCGGGCCACCGGGCAGTCTTGGTCCAGAAGGGGTGGGGGTTCTCAGTCTGGTCAGACTGAAGGAGCAGACAAAGCAGACAAAGCAGGTGACTTCCAGCAAGACTTCCAGAAGACTGTCGGTCAAATCGCAGAAAGTGAGTCTGAGCAGTGGGCGAAATGTACCCGCGAACAAACCTGACCGAACGGTATCGCAATAGGTGGGAAGCGAACTTTCTCCTCCATTGTATCCAGAGTCAAAGCGAAGATCAGCGAATTTGACCAGAACCGGTTCGTTCATCTATGCGTACCTCCTCGAATTTGAACCGTCATTCAAGTTCAATACAGAAATGCTCAGAATCAGCCTTCTGGGTCGGCTCAAGCCTCGTACGACCCGCAGTCAGGCCTCAATCCAAATGCTCCGGTTGACCGACACGCTGCCAGCGAGGCGTTTGCTAATGAGTACTACGCCAGGAGTAACGTCCATGCGCCATCTCCGAATACTACTGGAGGCTGGACAAGTCCAATCCAGGAAGTGAGGGGATACGATGTTGGCGATCACACCACGGACAGGACGTCTGGTAAGAAAGACTGCAATTTCTATTTTTGTCATGTTCGCAGCGCTGACTTGTTTGTTTTCAGCCCAACCTGTCGGCGTACCACCACCTACTGTTGATCCCTATCCTACTGGTACTACCCTCAGTACGAGCCCCGGAAACGACGTCCCAAGACCCCCTGCTACTAGTACTGGTTCTCCTATCGATGCTGGTAAGACCGTCATGTAGATATTTTGTTCTTGTTCTCATGAATCTTGCAGCGAAACTGGGTATACTTCCCAAACGCCCCGTTTCTCTCCATGGCTCCTCTGCACAAGATCATCCCCCACCAGTCAGAAGGGATTCCGACGACGAATTGGAGTATATGGAGAACCCGTTCGAGGAAGGACAGAAGTAGTGATGGTGTGACTGTAGGAAGGAAGACGATTTGTTCTATTGGCTCATTTATTGTTCTTGTGGGAAAGGTAATTGATCTCGGGTAGGTAGGAAGGATGTAGCTTTTGCGTGATTTCCAATGTTGAATTTTCTGTATACCCTCCCATCCCACGCGTGGAATATTCTGTGCAAGGCCACGGAACGACAGAATAGTCCGATTTGACATGGGCACTGTGTTACAAGAAGCAGACACGGAGAAGACATATGTAGATGGCATCGTAGATAGGCACATACTATACACACTGCAAGGAGATACCCTAGTAGGAACGAGAAAGCTCGCTCATGCGACCTAGGTCTTGGTCTTCTTTGCACCATTTCCCTGTGCACCACCATCAAGCTTCCGCTTCTTCGACACCCTGAGAGCGTCTTCTTGCAAAAGACTTTCAAGCACGCGCAGCTTCGCCATTGCTGCAACCAGGATGTATTTTTCGCCCAGACGGACTACCGTGGCCTTGCGCTTGTTCTCGGAAAGAGGCGTTTGCAACAACATCTCATCCTCCTGCGCATGTATCGTTTAGCCGTTGTCATCAATAGCACACGGTCCCGCTAAAATGACATACCGGGATTGAGGTGGGGTACTGGGCCAAACGTTTTTCGATAGCTAGGTTGAGAATGGGCACTATTTCTTGTTTCAGCCTGGGCTTCGGTAGCTTCCCCTTCTTCTGAGTCTTCTCCCACTCCGGCACAGGCATTATCAAGAGTATCACGAAGGTGATGAGCTCATGTACTTCGCAGTCGGACTGAATCACGAAAATACTTGAAAGCAATGAGGTTGGAAAGCTAAGACGAGGGAAAGATTGTGGACATACTCATAGTCAACCCTATCCAACCACCAATCTACGCGCTCCTGAACGTCGCCCACAGCCTTTCCGGAAGATTCTACAGCTTCAACGACTATGGAGGCAAGTAATTCTACCACATCTGCGGGGTTACCCAGTCCCGATAGCGGAGGTTGTAGAGGAACGAGGTCCACATGGCCATACCTACGAAGAAGGTCTGAGTTCGGCGGGTCGCCATAGGTGTTCCACTGAGAGTAGAATGATTGGTTAGTGACATAAACAGACAATGCACAGTGAGAGTTCCCCACAATTTGCTCCCCCGGTTTGATCGGTTTTGTGGTGATCATACTCAGAGCACGCTTCTCATAGAATATCTTGACCTAGATCAGCGGATGAAATGAGATGTGGCGTTGTCGATGAAGTCTGAATGAACAGCACGTACGTTTTCATGTTCAAAGCGCGCGTTCAGCATGTCTGCGATAGGCACCATGGCTGTGTCTTCTTCGTCGCCTGAGTCGGATCCGTCGTCACTCGCGGTACCGTCCTGCTCGTGAACCTCGTCCGGCTCGAGGTGCTCCGGAGTGTTGGCGTCCATGTCAACGTCCATTCCACTTCCGATGCTGGTGTCCGCGTCTGCAGCCATGGCGTCTTCATCCTCCGAGCCTTCCCACTCTTGTACGGTGAAACTTCGGGATAAGATACGACTGCCCATGACATGGTACCGTTCCAGCGTGTAATACTGCAGAAGTTTTTCTGAAGGAAAGAGGTCCGGTCTGCTCTATGAACTCAACTTTGTGAGTGGGGTAAGGAACCAGCAGGATGCATGGAACACTGACTAGGGCCGCTGGCATCAATTGTTCGCGGTACGCGCTTTCAGCCTGGTCCCGTCCGACTTTGTCTTCTGTGGAAATGGTTTACGGATGAAAAATTTCGAAAGGTTGTCGTAAGACCAACCTACCAAAGCGGTGCCTTTGAGCTCTTCAAGGTCCTCCGACGTCCAGAACATCGGGGTATCGAATGTAGATGGTAGATCGGCTAAAGTATGGTCAGACAAAATACCAGACGCGTACTGAAAGCAGCTTCATGTACTCACCGAGGTATCCTGACCATTTGGACGACTCGCCTTGCGCCTCTTCCCACATCATGCACAGTATGAGACCTGCCCACCGTTTACCGAGGTTAAACTGTTTCCAGGCTTCCTCTCCCAAAAGACCAGGGAGGGAGGAGGTCCGTGGTGACAATATAATATGTCTAGGTACAGTGAACAGCGTGTGCTCTTCCTGTTATCTTGATAGGTGTGTATTTCGAGTTGCAGACGGTAGAAGTACTCACTGGAATGTCTCGCAAGGCGTAAGCACCGCGACCGCAACCAGGTATATCCCCTAGGCCCATAGCGGTGTCATCGAAAGTCCCGCCTTGCGAACGAAACCATTTCACCAAGTCCTCCATGCTCACGGACGCGAAGAGTGGATACTTCAAGCCCGAGGCGAACGGTGCGAGGAAAGGTACAGGACCGAAAATAGGTGTCAATGTTATCGTCTATAAATTATTTCAAAAATGTATCTCACGGTTGGCATATGATGTCGGAAATTTCCTGACGCCCTTACAAGAATAAAGACCCCGGTATCACATGAAGAAAGATAATCTTGCAAGATTTCGTCGCAAGAGGCTTACAATTGCCTTTTGAGGTCAAATTTCATTGCAAGAAGCTTACAGTTACCTTATAAGGGTCCTAGGCTCAGATCAAGCCCCTCACACGGAACGTGAGAGGGGCTTGTCGCAAAGTACGCGTTGTGATAGGGACATGTTTTGATAGAGATCGTATAGTATTTGATTGTATTGAGGTAACAACCAGTCTAAAGACTGATCAATCGTTCGGTGTAATGCTGGCAATGATGGGTCACGGAATGGGAATGGTCACTGGCAGTCAC
>SGPM01000168.1:0-56399 GCA_004802725.1 Antrodiella citrinella | reverse complement strand
CAGGCCCCAGCTCGCCCAAGACGATGAGCCCCACGACCGCCGCGGCGATGGGGTTCGACGCCTCGATGATGGAACGCCTCCAGACCGTCCTCGCGTCCCCGTTCTCCCCCAGACCTTCGCCCGCTCCATCCTCTCGCCCGCGCTCAAGACGCCCGAGGCGCCCGCCCGTGCGCCGCCGCTCCAGGACCCAAGGAGTAGTGGCGCGATACGCGTGGGGTCGCTGAAGCCGAGGAGGAAGGCCCGGCCTGCTGTGTTGGCGTTGCCTGTCCCTGCGAGGGGGACCCTTAAGCCCAGGAGGAAGGCACCGCCCGCTATGTTGTCCCTGCCCCAGCCTGCGCGGTATACCGAGGCGACCCCGCTCTCCCCATTACGCTACCCTGGGCTCGTCGCTGCGAGGTACGTCATCGTTTCATTGTTTCATGTTCTCATATCGAGGGCCGATGGCTCAAACTATTATGATTTTGTGTCCCTACAGATCCCCCACCGCCGTCCCGATGTCTCCCTCCAACCTCCTCGCGCACGTCTCACCCGTCACTACTCTGACAGAAGCGCAGATCCGCTCGCAGAAGATGGAGAAACTCACGCGCTGCCTGGGTGAAACGGTTCCGAAGGAGCTCGTGTATTCGTCGTTCGGACAGGTCACCGAGGTAGTAGAGAAGAATAACGTCGGGTCGTACCTCGAGCTTTACCGTACTGGTTCGGCTTCAGTCGACGACTCGGCTGTCCGTTTCAAATCTCCTGCACCCAAGGACGCACATCGGGAGGCTGTAGGGATGGGTGCCGCCAAAGAGGTGCAACGTTCAGGATCTAAGAGGTCCCTTCGTAGGAGTCGCTCCCTGGGCGACTTCTACAGCGTCGCCGATATCCGTGAATTGCAATCCCACAACGCAAAGATGGCGTCCCTCGTCGCTGACGCACCCCTCGTCGAATCACCCACCGGTCTCACATCCCCCATCACCTTCGCCCCGTCGAAGGAAGACAACCCCGTCATCAAGCGGAGGAAATCCATCTCGCACGCAAAGGCCGCCATCATCGGCACCGACGCACGCTTGATGGCCCAGTTCCGCCTCGATTTCGGCGCGCCCTCTGGTATGATGCCCGCATCTCCACTCAGTCCGTCTCTCCCCTCCGCCTTGCTGCACGTCACGTCCCCCCGTGCGCCCTATTGGGTCCGCCCTNCTGAACCCAAGACGCCCCGCACGCTCCGCACCGAGCGCCGTATGGGCTGGGGAGGCGTGTGGCATGTTGGGAGTATGGCTCAGATGATGGACCAGCTCAAGGAGATGTGATTCAGTGCTCTACGGAGGAGAGATCGCTGCGGGTTTTCATTGTGATGGCTGCGTGAGGTTGCGGTGATGTTGGCTACGGGGGTTGATGAGTTTCGGATTCACGCGCACGAGGTGCCCTGACAGACAGACGGACTCGAATTCGGACAAATGGTTTGCTGATGGACATCGACAGTGACACTGGCTTCCCCTGTTTCCTGTTCTCCCCTTCGTGCTTTGCGTTCTGCAGTTCTTTTTATGTACGTTCTTCCTCTTAATTTTGCTGTCGTTCTGTTTGGGCATAGCGTGGTGTCTGTTTTTGCAGCTCTTGTCGAATTGGTGGTACGATCCCGTTCCCCAGTTATGTTTTTCTGCACACTCAATGAAAGCGTTAACCCATGCCATGCCCATCCATCATCATCTTGATTCTTTCTCACTCATTCTGCATATCCGGTTCGTCTTTTACAATCTCTTCGGTCTTATCATGATAGCAATACCTTACACTCTCGCTTCATTCTCATCTTCCTTATGGTATATACGCGTTATAACATGTCCAAGTTCCAACCATATGGAATTCATCGATATCCTACACAAGAAGCCTCCCTACTCCCGCTGGAGCTCAGATGAAACAAAACATCTTGTCAAAGTGTTGCAAGCAGTACATATGTAGCATAGTGACATATTCATCTGAGGTGAACATAGTGGTGATGACGACAACATCCTTTTGATGATAGGGTATGTCCGGTATACAATCCTCCGGCCATGCGAACACGAAGGTCCTCAGAGCTTGGTAGCGTTCGCCAGAGACAGAGTCTGACCAGCAGCCTTAGCTCGCTTCCTGAGCTTCTGGGCAGACTTGTTGCCACGGACACCTCCACCCCATACACGGCGCTGCTCCTCATACTTGTCGGAGCTATAGGGTATTGATCAGTATCAATGATATCAGACGTATATAAGAGAACCCACAAGTTGGCCTTGGAGGCAGAGACGAGGGTAGCCAACTCGCGCTGGTCCTCAGACTTGACGTCCTGGAGGGTGACAACAGCGGCGGTCTTCTTGTGGACAACCGTGCCGAGACGGGCCTTGCCCTTTACGATGACGTACGGGACACCCATCTTACGGCAGAGAGCGGGGAGGAAGATGACGAGCTCAATGGGGTCAACATCGTGGGCGATAACAACGAGCGACGCCTTCTTGGCCTCGACGAGAGCAACACAGTGGTTGAGACCGTACTTGACAAAGAGGGGCTTCTTGGAGTCCTTGGCCTGAGCCTCCTTCTCCTCGGCGGTAGCCTTGGCTAGGGCATCAATACGAGCCTTCTTCTCCTGCTTGGTCTCAGGGCGGTACCTGGAGTAATTGCATCAGCGAATGACCATTACGAAGTCTGGCATAACCACGCACTTGTTCAAGAGCTTGAACAGCTGGGTGGCAGTGTTCTTGTCCAACGTGTGCGTGAACTGGGCGATGGCGGGGGGCACCTTGAGACGCTGGTTGAGTATAACCTTCTGGCGTTGAAGGCGAACATATTCGGGCCACTTGACGAAGCGGGTCAAGTCGGTCTTGTGTTGAATGTCCTGACCTGAAGATTATAAATTGTCAAGAGATATGCTACGACAATCATGAGTCAAAATTGCTCACCGATACCGAAGTTCTTGGGGTGTGACTCGAAGAGAGGGTTCTTCTGGACCTTGCCCGAGGTCTTGGAGCCGAAGGGGGCAGCGGCGGGCTTCTTTCCGGCGGATTTGGCGGCCTTGGGCTGGTCATTGAGACGGAACATCAGCAATAGAACAACAAGACGAATCCTGTGGCCATTGACTGTGTATCCGGAGCTCTAACGCTCGTGCTCGCTGCACGATGACAACAAGCAACAAGCCCAGCACTTCGCTTCCGTTAGGAAGGGGTATAAAACCCAAATGTGCTGACGCAAAGAATTCCGAGAGTTACAACAACTGTCCGGTCAATTAGCACAAGACCAATGTCATCCGTATGAACAACTCACCATCCAACGTCGTAACTTCATGGCCCTTCGAAATTCTCGCGGTTTTCGAACTCCAGATACACAGGCCAATGACTAGAAAGTCTTGATGGGCTCACCATTTTGACGGATGTCTTGACGGAGGAGGGAGGTGGGTTTGTTGAAGTCGTTCGGGATCAGGACGAACGACCAAGGCGGCTCGTCTTGCCTCGTATTGGAGCTCCGATCGAATAATTCCCTGAGCCGGCCGAAAAGCGTCTGCCGCGTGACTGTCTCCCAGAGTCCCACCGCCAATTCTTTCAATCTTCGTCGACGTCCGAGATACGATCTTTTACAGTACGACTGTTCTTGTAGACCGATGTCAGCTACTTCATTGCACGAGGACGAAACATGTTATTCTGATTAGAAGTTACGTGAATGTTGTCGAGTGGTCATATGCGCAATATACTGCGTTCAAGTTCGCTCATGATAATTTTCTCTCATTATGAACATCGAATAATTGACCTTCGCGATGATCGTCGACACCGACCGTGTACATTCTGAAGATAAAACATTCATAGAAGGACAGATCACTACATCGAGAGATGCTACATAAAGCTGCATCAAGAGCACAAGTGAGAGTCCATGAGTCGATATAGAACGATTCAGCGAGTCGCGTACTAGTACTACAGCGGTATAGTGATGTGATCACAGTCGGCGAGCGCACACGAACTCACCGGTACTCGCCGCCAGTGATACCATCAGAATGCTATCGGAAAGCGTGTATCTTCTGCTGAGTGGCCGTGTCCGCACCAATCCTTGCGACCGCCACAACTGATAGTACGCCGCGACCACAACTGTGGATCGTAGCAAATACACAACAGTAGTGGAATCCAAAGCTTGGTGCAGACACGGTCACCCGACTGTGAGAGCGAGGGAGCTGCGGACAAGATGATGTGTTTGTCCATACCAACGGAGAATCGGCTTGCTCGTCCTCCTAGTAAGCATGGGCTGACGCTTGAATTTTAGCGGTTGTATCGGCTTATGCGCAAGCCAGTGCATGAATACATGATGAGTGAGATAGGTGAACGACAAAAAGAGGTTGAGAGGGTACTGACCTCAGGTTAGCAGCGATAGCACTTCTTAAATATATGATTGAGCGGCTAAATTGTCGCTAATCCAGAAGCAGCAGATACAGGGATTCCCCAAGTGATGACGAGCGAAAGTTCAATCATGGACAATCTTGGAATCAGAACCATGTGGACAATCAGGGATTGGACAATTCATTTGGGGTACTCACCTCGCACAGCAAGGTGGTGCCAGCAATTGCCACTTCAACGTTTGTGGTGTGAATGCTCCCGACGAGTCCGACAAGAATGCGAGCCTCATGATGCTTGAGAGAACCAGCTCATATTGAATGGAAGCAGAATACAGCAGGTTATTTCGCGTCATTGAGCAGTTGGTCAGAGCCGATGATGTCCCTAGTGCCACGAAGCCCGGTTGAACAGTTCTGAGCCTGTTCCTCGGACGTGGAAAAACACACCGAAGACGTTGATACGTTCGGTACGTTCCTACGGGTAAAGATATTGTAAGTTCGCCGTTCGCAGAATTGATAGAATAAACAAGGTACCTTCCAGAATCACCGAATCCCACCCTGGTTTCAACATGTAAAAAAGTTGAAGGTCAATAGCAATAGAACCTCTTCGAGTTCCTCCGTCGTGGAAATACGTTCCGTCAATGGAGCAGACATGTGCAACACGTTGTAGTCGTGAGATGTGTGAGCCGGTGAGGTGTGCGAACAACTAGAGGCAATTCTAGGCTCGTCCCCATCCGTTTTGGGACCAGGCAAGCATATATCCCAACACCCACCCTCCTGCCTTTTTGGGTGAGTTTGCGTTCGACTGGCCACGCGAGTTTATGTTTGTTGACCAAGAGCTTCCGGATTCAACACGTCCACACAACATCTCACAACATTCGGCAGGGGCACGGCATCGCTTGAGCAAAAAGTCGATAAACGATGAGAGAGAACGCTCAGCCGAGCTTATTGTCACCATGGTGAGCTTCCTGGTTTTCTTTACAACTTGGCCTCTCGTAATGTATTATCTGATTAAAGTTCAAGCCTCAAGCATAGCACCAACACGAATATGACTATCACAATCCCGCTCAACCCACCCACTTCTCAACTACCGCCCATCGGAAAGATCAAGTCGACGTCCCTCGAAGATATCGCTAACGCGCTGTCCTATCTTCGTCTTCTTTACAATTCGGAAGTCCGTGGGACACGTCGAATTGATCGAAAGGTTGTCTTCACTACCAGCCGAATAGCCTCCGATCCGGAGGCACAACAGACCTTGACTTCGGCGAACACGCACCTCTCACACGACTCTATATGTGAAGACGAGTTTGAAAGGGCGTACGCAGTGCGCTGGTTAACGGCTCTCATCGCTCGCGCGGATCTCATAGAGGCGAGAGATGTCGTGAGCGACGCAGAAGACACCCCGCCCTCAGACGCGCACGCCCCTGCCTGGGCACAGACCATCGAGGATGCAGCATCTCTTCTGGCAGTTTGTGCGGGCACTGCGTCTGCAGGGCTGGTCTCACGCGCATTTGTCTTCCGTCACCAAAGTGGGCGCGGAGTCGAAATGCAGGTCACGGACGTTCCTTTGGAAAACCAAGACTATTCCAGCGTCGGCGCGCAGACATGGGGAAGCGCATGTTTGCTGGCGGAGATGATCGTTGAGGACCCCGCTGGCTTTGGATTGGGCAGCCGCTCGCAACGGTCAATCAGGGTGCTCGAGCTTGGGGCAGGGACTGGATTGGTCAGTCTCACGATTGGTCAGTGGCTGAAGGGCATCTCGGGTACAGGCGGCTCTGCGACCATTGTTGCTACTGATTTCCACCCATCCGTACTCCAGAACCTACGCAACAACATCGCCCTCAACATAGCATTGTCTCCAGAATTGAGCACTGTGTCCGTCACCGCTCATCACCTCGACTGGTCGAATTTGCCGTCTTCTCCAGCCAGAGAGCCTTTTGACGAACCCTTCGACCTCATCTTCGGCGCCGATATTACCTACGAGGTCCAGCAGGCGGCCTGGATACGCCGCTGTGTTGAACGCTTCCTCCGCAAGCCCGCTACCTGTTCGCAAATGGCCAACGAAGCCAATCACCACTTCCATTTGATGGCCCCCATTCGTCCCACGCACACCGCAGAGTCCCAGTCCGTAGAACAAGTGTTCGCGTTCGCGAATGAGACACAGCTTTCCTCGTTCCAGCCGACTACCATAGGGATTATCTCGAAGGAGGTGCTGCTATGCGAAGTACAAGGGAACTTGCGGTCGAGGTCTGACGGTGCGAATCTGGTTGAGTATGTGCACTACACCATAGCGTGGGTGTAATTTTCCTCTGGGTCCATTCTTCCTATTTTTGTTCGGAGCTATTGGTTGCTAGTACAGACGAGGTCCTCACCGACACCAGAGGACCCCAACTCACAGACTTAGACTTGACAGCGGAATCGTCGCTTGAAGACCATCATATTATAGATCTCTGCACTTCAAGTATTCCTACACAGATTCCTCCAAACGATGCATTGGCAACATTTACTTCACACGGCCGTCCCTGAGTTCGTCCCGGTATTGGCACCAGCACTGGTGCCAGTGCTACTACCATATCCTGCACCTCCACTCGCCACATTGTTCGTCGCTCCAGCCCCACCCGCCACGTTGTTCGTCGTCCCAGTCCCCATACTAGGTCCGTACCCAGCTCCATGTAGAGCTGATGTGACCCCTCCATGCGGCTTCTCGTTTCCTGGAGCACCGGGATGCGTACTGTTGTCCGCAGTCTGTCCCGGTTGAGGAACTGGAGTGGTGGCGTTAGCACCTGCCTTTCCGTGCTCCATGCGTGCGATGCCTTCCTCCGTCTCCTGCGCTCCGCGGTCGGTCGCGTTGTGGCGCTTGCCATGACCGACGGCTGAGTCGATGAAGTCAAGGGTTCCTCCCCTAACGGTTTCACCCAGACCTGTTGATGCGTACATGAGCACTTCTTCTCTCGAACAAGTAGATGGTCTTTGGGATGTCTCACCGTGAGCTGTCTCGAAAGCCCCTCTGTGAGGAGAGCTCAGCGGTTACTTGCTTCAACAGTTCGTGAATCTGCGACTTACTTGACTTTCTGCCCGAGGTTGCTTCCAGCGTTGCTAGCTCCTGACGACATGTTTGAATGAACAGAAGATTATCAGATATTATGTGGTTTCGTGATTTGTAGTTGTAGTTCTGAACAAGTCAGGTACAATATCATGACGCGTGCTTTATGCATGGGCAGTTGGGGATGACGTCGGTGGCTAGATCACTGCGGCTCCACAACGCGACCGTCGGACTCGACACGTTTTTGGAAATGCCCTCGTAAATCCCAGAATTGCACGACAACACTTATCGTTATCCTCTACCACTCCTCTTTTATCTGTTATTCTTCGCATTCCTTGATAAACGTATGTTGTCGCAACGAAGTCTACAAAGTTCAACTCGGCATAGCTACTTAACGCGCTCTTTGACTCCAAGCCACTGACAGTTGCGTGATAAAACTGCGGCTCTGAAGTCATCAAGTTGATCGCCGTTACACATTCAACTGCCCTCGTCCTTGGATTCAAAGATGTCGAACGTTGGAAGCAAATTAGGAGACAAAGTCAGGTGAGATCGGATGTGCAAATCTCCGAGGGTACTCGGATGAGCTGAAGCGGTCCGCAGAGGTACCTTCGAGTCTGTACGAGGTACGTTCGATTGAAGACGGTCCGCGAACGCAGACAGTTGCTTATCGCAGTGCTCACAGACATCGGGGAGTCGATCCGCGTCGGCGCCATGGACTTTGCGGACGCTGCCACGGGAACAGCAGGTCGCCACGAGTCTACGACAACGTGTGGCCACAAATCCGCGAAAACAGAAGCACGGGATACCAATCATGAGAGCCATGACCTTGCACGGACTCGGGAGTATCACAGGCCCACTCACGCACCTGGTTCGGACCAGACTTTTCCTCGGCTTCCACCAAGCCTACCCCCTAGGCACGCTGAACAAAGCAGCCCCACGTCCACGACAGACACGCTCGCACAGCCGGTGGAGAC
This sequence comes from Antrodiella citrinella, assembly GCA_004802725.1. Lineage (NCBI taxonomy): Eukaryota > Fungi > Basidiomycota > Agaricomycetes > Polyporales > Steccherinaceae > Antrodiella > Antrodiella citrinella. The sequence goes on along the minus strand of SGPM01000168.1, from coordinate 48,067 downwards.
GAGGAGCGACGCAGTAGACGAGCCGGTGGGACGGAGCCAGGAGGATGAGAAACCGAGAGTAGAAGGATCAGCGGATGCATGCAGAAGAGCGGCACAGGCACAGATGGAAGCGAAGGGGAAAGATACGGAGAAGCAGTGACGAGAAGGAATAGGTATATTGCACATGGTTCTGCTGGCTATACAATGAAGCAAAGGGTTATATGGTGGAAAGTGTACTCAATAGTAAATCATATCGTAGATGTAAGCTTAAAGGCGGTTGCAACCGTTTTCTCAACGTTTCTTCAAGACGTGCGGTTCGAGCATCTTGGAGGTGACCATTGCCTTCCAGAGTTGTCTCCAAGATATTGGGTTTCCCTGGACAATAAACTCAACATCCATTGTTCCTGTAAGAATGAAGTCACACACCTGCGTCCTCGCCATGACCACGAAACTTCCTTGTATTCCATTCATCTCGAACGGCTCCACTTCAATCGTCCCCTTGAAGATTAATTTCCGCCTGTCAAACCCACCCACACGCATTTTCCACATGCCCTTCTCTTGCCCCGATTGGACCTCCTTTGGTGGGTTCGACTGTATCTCGTTCTGAGAGAAAAACTCCTGCATGAGATGCAGAAGAATTCCAGGTCCAAGCGATGCGTAAAATCTGGTGAGATGAGGGGTATATCTACGACCGGCTTGCGTTTGTGTCTAAAAAGAATCGAGAGACGTGAGCACTCGAGGGAGGAAGTGGCTAGCAGAGACGACACTGACGAAAAGCTGTAGGTTCTGTGTAAATTGCGACTGATATCTGTCTGACCGCGTTGCCTCATCACCGTCCTCAGAATCAACGTTCCTGCACATGATACGTCAATTGATCACCGGAACAGGGAAGACAAGAATCATACATAGCGTTCACAACATCAGGTGAGGCCATCTCCAGATCGCCTGTATGCCTCAAGTTCTCTGTTAGCTTGTCTGCTATGGCCGCCACACCCTTGTTTGCCAGTTGACTCGGTCGCATCATCCACGGATGACCAAAGATCTCCGATAGCGTCATTCGGGTTTCTGGATCAATAGCGAGCATGCCGGTGAGAAGAGCTAGCAAGGAGCGTAAATTGAGCGCAGATGAATGAGATTGAGATGTACTGCAATGTAACGTACATAGGACGCTGTTCCCAAAATCGCTCCAAGGGTGGTCTTCAAAGCAGCGACCTTTGGAATATCGGACAAATTCTGTACTTTGTGCAGTGGGTTCATCCCAAGGAGTATCTACGACGCCTTCAATTAGTTCAAGTTATAGAGCATCCTGGATGGGCACTCACTTCCAGCTAACATAGTGAATAGAATGACACCAATACCCCAGACGTCAATCGGTTCAGCATCATACGGGATTTCCGTTCCTAACTGAAACATTATGAGTGAGGAGATCTGCTGTGGCGATGAGCAATGTGGTACCTCTGGTGCGACATAAGGTAAACTCCCACATCGTTCGGACAATCTACGCGTCTTCCCTGTTTCTTTGAGCTTGTAGACGGAGCATAGTCCGAAATCGGATATCTTTAGTGTGCCGGCGACGTCCAGAAGGATATTTTCGGGTTTGAGATCTCGGTGGCATACGCCCTCATCATGGATGTAGGACTGACACACAAGTTGAGCAAAGTTCGACGTGATGGGTGAAGCAACGAACATACAAGACCGTTGGCCAATTGCGTGAAGTAATGCTGCGCGATCTCTTCACCGATGCCCACGTCAGGAACTATCGTGCTCACGTCAATCTCTCTTTCTCAATATCTCAACAAGCATTTAAATTTACGCACCGATCTTGTCAAACAAGTCCCCACCAGCTGCAATCTCCAACAACATATAGATCGCAGGGAAATATCCTGCGTTCTTGCCTGGTTCCACGACGATCGCATTGATGAATTCCAGGACGTTTCGGTGTTTCAGTGCTGCATGTACACGCATTTCTTTGTCAATCATCTTGCGCTCGTGTGAAGTAGTTTGGGGTGTCAGAGCGACAACTTTGCACGCAGCAACTCTGTGCTCTTCGAGGTTTGCGGCGCGGTAGACACTGTATATCCAGATGGGTAAGCGATTCTTTGACGACATGGAACAAACCGAGTGATGCAAGGAGGTGTATAGCCAGAAAGACATTACTCACGTAGAGAAACCACCACCGCCAATTTGTTGAATCAATTGATATCCTGAAGCCTCATTAGTTCAGCGCAGAGCATCGCCACATAGAGACCACGATACACACCAGAAACCTTTGGATATTTAAGTTGTTGAGCCATCTCTTACTAGCATACAAGAATAAACTTGCAGCAAACCAGAGCAGCTGGGCTTGTAGATTGTAGCGAAAGCCAAGAATGAAGGGATGAGTCGAGTCGACTTTTCTGACAGTGACAGTGAAAGAGAAGCCAGCAACTTGACAAGCGCGCGCAACGCGTACAAACGTCACAGCTAAACGCGACACGTCACATTGCACGTGATGTAGTCACACCTGAGTGCGTCGCAGGGAGTGTTTATCTCTCTCTGCAGACTGCCACATGTCGTACGTGAAGCGATTTGCAGTGCCAGTTTGTGCTGATCTCAGAATCCGGATACAGTTCATTCTCTCGGGTCTCGCTTTCGGCAGTGCATCGACTCGGACATTACGACTCGGACTCGCTTTGACCTGCGCACTGTAGTGGTGCATCACACATCAGTGCATCACGATTTGTTTGGGTCTATGTATGTCGACGGCGATATGCCAGCTGGCATGACATGACATTGGCCTAAGGCTGCCTAAGGACGCCCCTTCACGTCCGGACGGAACGGACATCTTACTTCGACTCACCTCTCCTTCATCTGCTCCTTTGTCGACGCATTCACTGCATGATCACATGACTGTGCATTGCTGCGAGCCTGAGTAGGCGGATTCGTTCAAGATTCGTTCGTGAACTTGAAAGGCACGTTTATAGCCGGACCGCCCATAAACGTTCATTGACAGCTCGACCCTTCTTCTTTCCCTCGAGCATTGGTACGTCAATTTACGCTCGACATTGACAGTTCTGACAGGTTTTCACAACCTTCTGGAGACCCACATCGGTCTACATCTCTCAAATTGGCAGTACCCACATCCACTGGTAGGCGGCCCTTAATCCGGCGACAGTCTCAAGACTACGGCATTATCGTTGCTATCGAGGTCCTCGCAGTGTTATCCGCACACTCCTTTGAATAACATCCGCGGTTCGGGTCGGCATCGACGACACCTTTGGATACGAGCCGTATAGTATTGTGTTACCTGCGTGCGACTGATCGGAATAGTAGAATGGGAGAGTGATGCAGTCGTGATTCTTTGCCTTTTCGTGTTCATTCAGAGCGTGGTATTCATGCTGGGAGTATATTGAGTCAATCCCCTTCCTGCGCGATCATTCTCATCTCTTCTCACAGGTGGGAATTCATGCTCAGTTTTCATAAATCGACTCAACAGCGAGTCATTCTTGCATGCTTATATACGCTCATTTCTTATTGTTCTGCAGCCGTCACGACAATCATTGCTGTAATACTAGGTGCGCCACTCGTATGCTCATACACCACTTCTTCTTACATGACTTGACACACCTGAAGCTGCTACGGTTAGCGACATATGTTCCTCCAGAGCTGTGATCTTCTTATTCAACCTGAAGTAGTCCCACGCAAAAATGTATGTATGCGTACATTTACAGCTAATCAATTCATCCTACATAACTGATATGGCATAACAGCTCCTTAAATGTCTTCACGTCTTATCGTTCGCGGTCGCGAGAAATGGAAGAAACAAGTGATCATGACCCAATGGACACGCCAGGCGGTCAGTTGACCACGAATATACAGCTACATTCGTGAGTGAGGTTCATTACATACTTGTCTCCATCGTCAACTTTCCCTTTAGGATGTTTGACTCCATTTACCTTCCGGAGCCAAAGGGTCCAACTCGTTTTTCTGTATCCCCGTCCCGACCGTCTCCGGTGGCGGGAAGTTCTCGAACATGAATTTCACGCATGTCGTCGCATCTCTGTGTCACCACACTACTAGCTACGTTTCTCATGCACTGTCTTTTACCGCATTCGTTTCCTTCCTGTCGTCGTCATTGTATATTCCTGCATGCTTTCACTGAATATACTTGCATTCGCCATAATACTTATGTAGTCGCTGTGGCCGCACGCCGTGGGTTGTATATTTACTTCGTCAGTGTGACATTTCATTTTCTGCTAGCCCAGATGTGTCTGATGCGCTCTTTCATCTTCAGCTACTTGAGGTTTTGTTGACAGCTACACAGAGGATCTATTCTACGTGTCGTTTAGAGTGTTGTAGCCTGGACGCGATCTGTCGCCTGGTGCATATCCGTTGTGCTGTGGTCTTCGGACGTAATAAGTACATAGGTTGCATGTCAATTCTGGTTCCCCGCGATACTAATTTGAATTTGTTCGCTTAGGATTGACTCCGTTAGAATGTCTCAGTACGTACAAAGCCACTTATTGGACCGAAGTCTGGAGTCTAGACGCACCTTGGGACGCACATTCGCGGACGCGCTGGTGGACGTCGATATAACAGAAACAAGTGCCCCACATCCGTGCTTTCGAGTCCTCGTCTTTTTTGTTTCAAACTTTTATTCCTTGTAGTCTCTGCGTTGGATCGTCGAGCTTCTCAACATCGAATTGACAAGGGTTCTGGATGCTCGAGGCTGAGCTAGCCTGCCTTTCGCACAATGATAGATTGGCTCAGCGGTGAAGTCCAGGAAACATGTCTGTTTATGTTAAATCAAAGCATGGTGCTCATGGCAGGGATATATGGGTGTGTTCTCCTAATTCTCTTCAGGTCTTTGGACGAGGCAATTGATGGAATATAGCTGGGAGCTTCTTCTCACTTTCTCAGACGTTGAGCTTGCTCTCCTAAACAGACGTCTGCGGTTCCGTTGGATATTTGTGAGTGTGCACGATTTCGTTCCACTGGACCATGTGAAACGAGGTTGCTCATAGTATATCCCATAGATTCCTTACTTCTTTGGTCGCTACGGCTTGTTGGCCGTTGTTCTAGCTTTGTGAGTAGTGGTACAACACTTTCACTCCGGAGACAACCTTACACGGCATTAGAGTTGTATATCTCCATCTTGTTGCCTCAATCAACTGCAGAGGTGCGTTCAACCCTAGTCCCTGCTCAGGCTTTTTCAGAAACGTTCACGTCTTTGGTTCTAGTTGTTACTCAATTGTTCTCTGTACGTTGTCAAGATTTCTACGCTGTTGCCGGTGATGCTGACTCGTCGTTTTCTAGGTTTGTGGAACGATGTTAGTGGCTTGCGCTAGTACGAACCTACTCATACGCACGTCCGTCCATTTATTACCGTCTTCTCGTATCGTTTGACCGATACGAGTCTTACATAGCGTGACGATCTGGCGAACCAATTTCTTCGTGTTCTATGGGCTTATTCTCGCGTCCGCCGGTCAATGGAGTACTACGCTGATTGGTGGGGATGCCAGCAGTCTTTCCCGTCAAGGCCGTTGACACTTATACGAGCATCCAGCTGGTTTGGCTGATCGTTCAGCGGCGAAGGATGCTAGGGTTGGCTGTCAATTCGACCCAAACAACCTGATAATATTCTATTACTATAGTACGTGTTAGATTTTTATGAGAGCTCCTATGCTAACACGAGTGCACCGCAACGGCAGCAGTCGGACTGGATTTCGTTATTTTAGTGTTGACCATCGTAGGCTTGCATCGCAGTGGCGTCATGGCGTCACCGTCTCACTCACAGCCGTTGTGGCGACTGGTCTATAGCCAGGGAATTAGTTACTTTATCGTCACGTTTGTGATCAACCTTCCTGTGCTGGTATGTCTAAAATCATTGCTCGTGTGCTGGGCTGACTACCTGCTATGCAGATCCTGGCTTCCTTGAGACTGAACCGTGCGTATTGTTTACACTTCATGACGCCTGAACTAACCTCCGAATAGCAATGATGAACGCTATCACCGTTGTTCCTGGTACGTCTACCGAAGGTTTCGTCGATCTGCATGTATTGAGTACTATCGAAGCTGCGACCATCAGCGTTATATGCTCGTCACGAGTGGTAACAAGCCTCCATTCTGCAGATGGTCCAAAAAGGTGCCAATACCACTGTATTCCTTCAAAACATACTCATATATCTATAGGATTGCCCACGAATTCACGTCATATCGCGTCCACGAGCGAGATCCCAAAGGAACAGAATGCAACGATTCAAACGCACATCCCTTGACAACAAACATTTGCGTGGTCGCAGAGTAAGGCCAAGATCTTATGTTGTCTACTCAATACGAGCTCAACAGACTCTTCAGAGTGAACTCAGAGTTCCTTCCCGACTGCGAAGCCGGTACATCGCATCCTATGGAATAGCTCATGGTCTGAATCGGCTGAAGAGAATCGTAAACTCACAACTATCATTACTACACCCTGTATCATTTGCACATTCATTTCCCAACTATCGCCTGTCCACTTTCCCTTGCGCCGCGTCCGTGATACTCAGTAGATTTGCCACAGTCGCCGCGCTCTCCTGTAGCCTTTTCTGCCTGTCGTACAATATTTGCACTGCTTTCGTAACTTCTTCCACGAGTTTTTGCTCAGAAGGTAGCTCCGCCGATGGGCCCACCAGCAGCGGAAGGGCACCAACACCGGATGCACGCAACTGTTCAATCAGTGCTTGGTGGACCTGCTTCAAAGCAGCGATATCTGCTGAGAGTTCTTGAGTACAAGGCCACATAACAAAGCGTGAGGATTCGCACCAGCTGTCTGCATGAAGTTGTTGCCTGGTCGATAGGCTTGTTCACTGCGTGTCAAGACAATGCGTTGGCTTGGACATTCGGTCAAAGAGTATCCTAACTTACATTCCCAACAAAGCACTCCGCGCCAGTCCCTGCACGCGTGCCAGTAGCTCTAAAGCTATGTGCATATTCTGCTTGAATATATCCGGTGTATTGTATTCCGCATTGGTGAAAGATGGCTCCCCAGTAAAAGCCTGCTGAGAGAAGGTCCGAGAGTCGAAAGTGCCCATGACATCGCTGAAGCTCAGCGATTGGGACGACGGGAATGATTGTGAGGTGGGAAATGGCTGGTTGGTCGCATAGAGTGATCCCTGCGATGCAGATGGTTGATATGGAGGAGATACAGGTAGCATGGTGACGGTGGACACAAAGCAAGTGAAAAGCCTCCGTGGTAGAACGTCGGTGTTACCAAATAGGGACATGAGGGGCGGGGAAACACGTGTTGTTTGCCGCCGTGTGGCTGCAGGGCCTGCGGTTTTCAGTGAGCTTTGTCCCCTTGCTTTCTTTGTTTCCTCCACCAGAACCATCACTTTACGACCAAGAACGACGACAAAGCGCGATGTTCGCTTGAGTGCTGAGGTCCACTGGGCCCTCCCCTCTCAAGCAGCAAGTTATAACCACTTGTTGGCCATCACAGCCTGAGCAAACTCCCAACCCTCACAACGAGTCATGGACACCTCAGAGGATCGACAACAGTTGGAAATTACCGCATTGAAAAGCATATATGACGAGAACTTTATTGATTGCCCCCCTCCAAAAGCGTGGAAGGTACGCACGTTGGCTGTAAGATTTTAAATGCACTTATCTGACTCGTGGCTTGAATCGTATTTGGTCTCGCTGCACAGGGAGCCGCTAGACTACCAGAATTTATCATTCGAGTTCACCACCCCGACGAACAGTATGCTGATAGAGTATGCTTTGATCTACACATAAGGTCCGTCTTCCGACAGTCTGAGAACGAGTCCGACTATTGACAATGCTTTCACCGTTTGGTTCACTGTAGATTCCCCAAGACATATCCTACACTTGCGTACCCGACATTCACGATTCAACGTCCCATCACTGGTCTCAAACCTTACGAAGTCACGAAATTATCTAATGCTATTCATATCGAGGCCCAGAACAACAAGGGTAGTGAGATTGTATTCCAAGTGAGTCATTTCGCTTCTGTAGGGTTTAGCGCTTCTGACCGTCGAACTTAGATTGTAACGTTTGCTCAAGATTGGATATTGAACAACGTTACCCCACCCGCCGAAGTGTCAGGTTCACTCGCTACAGAGATGAAGAAGCGGGCTATCGCGGAAGAAGAGGTGTGCTTATCCTGGAATACACTGCTTACTGGAAACTGATATACACGCGATGCTTAACAGGCTCGGAGACAACGCGAAGAAGCTGAGCAAGAGGAAGAGCAGGAGCGTGCAGCTCGGCGTGCACAGGAGTTACAAGAAGAGCTGCAAGCAGATGCCGAACGTCGACAGCACGAGCAGGAGCAGTTCCAGAAGGCCCGCAGGCGGGCTGTGTCCGACGCTACAGAAGTGCCGCCATCCGAAGACGTCGCCGATATTACTCCCATCGAGACATTCCAAGAGGAAATTCAATGGCAGGGCGCGAGCTTCATGTCCGTGAAGCTGTTTCATCCGCAGAAAGGTGAGTTCTCCGTTCATCTATTCGTGACCCATGAGTCGATGCTTAGCATCGACAGAATGTCTTGGTACGCTATGGCAGGCAGATCCTGTTACGGAGGACCCTCATGCCAGCTTTCACTTGGAGGTATTCACGGTCACGTTTGAATCACGATACTATTCCACTTCACAAGGGCGCAAGAAGCTCAAGCAACTAGAGCAAGAGATTCAACGGCTTTGCTCTATTCGCCACAGCAACCTCTTAGCCATTCTGGCGGTCAAGCTCATTACCCCTCATTCAAGTGGTCCTCCAAGGCTGGTTGTGCTTTGCGAAGGACGTCCGGCTGTCACCTTGGAAGATGTGCTACAAGACAGTGATTGCCTACGCGAGGACAGAGCAACTGTTGGTCACTTTGTATCTCCATACACCGCCATTCTGCTAATCATCGACCATTGGCAGGAATACCTGGCGCAAATCCTTTCCGCGCTCAACGCCATACACACCGTGGATCTTGTGCATCGTGGACTCGTCCTCAAATGGGTTGGACTTGCGCCAGGACAGCGCCCAGGCGAACCGAAGCAGGTCAAGATCTTCAAGGTCTCGTTTCACGTTCGACTACTTGACATGCACCGGTCGGACGCCTTTGGACCAGATGTTGTTGACAGGCAGTCGGAGGATCTGCCTCTGTCGGAAGGATGGTAAGTTCCCACATATCGTTACAGCCTCTCCTACTGAAATAATGTACAGGCTACCGAAGGAGGCCCTCGATTCTCCCCTTGTGTACACTCGCACTCGTGATATTCATACCGCAGGCATCGTCCTCCTTCAGATGCTGCTTGGCCGTGATATCGTCGTGAAATATCCCGATGTACATTCAGCATTAGCTCATGGTAGGCTCAAAACGTACGAAACAGCGATGAGACTGACAATCGTCTCGTAGCGCAAATGTCGCCTCGCCTCCACCAAATGGCAATCAACATGTTGACATCTTTGAAGAAGTCTGTTAGCTGTTTCTCGCTCCTGGCAGAGCTGTCCGGTGCACAAGTCAACAATGGGCCGCGCTCTCCTACCATTCCCATAGCAGGTGAGGTGATATGCATATTTTCGTTGATCACAACCTCTCATGTTGAAACAGGACCAAAGACGCCTATGCCGCACAGCCAGTTCTTCGGTTCCCCGGAATCGGACTACTTCAGAGCACCCCCACCCCTTCGGCGACAAAGTCGATGGAAGGAAGACTGGGAGGAGCTCGAACTTTTGGTCAGACTGCGCATGATATACGACCCTTTCCCTTTGCTCATATGATTTGAACAGGGCAAGGGAGCGTTTGGCTCTGTGGTGAAGGCCCGGAATAAGATCGATTCCCTCATCTACGCGGTCAAGAAGATCAAGCTACGCGCCACCCAAAGCGACAGCAAGATTTTCAGGGAAGTCAATGCGCTCAGTCGTCTCAATCATCGTTTCATCGTACGGTATTATACGACCTGGGTGGAAACCTCCGAGTTAGCTTCCACCACCGTCTCATCTGTCTCGTCAGTCAATAGCGACTCAGGAACGTCGGTACCCGGGTCAAGGGACGGCACACTGTCCGGCCACAGCAACGATTTATTGACCTTCAATATGGACGACTTGCGCTCAAACGAGAGTCACCATTCATTTCCTAGCATCAGGTTCACAAGATCCGGGACTCCCGAGTCTAGCAGCAGCAGCCAAGAAAGTGACGAGATTTTCGAGGGTCCGTTGTTCAACAATGGTCATCAGCAAAGGCGGCCCATTTCCAGTAATGCTGTGCCTGACATCCCTCGGACGTTATACATTCAGATGGTGTGTCAAGTGACGTTTCATTTCAGTTCATTCACTCAGCATTGTTGTCATTTCCAGGAATATGTCGAGCGACAGACGCTGAAAGAGGTCAGTCCTGGCCGTGATCAAGGATATACCACAACTGACAGTCTCATCATAGAGAATCGCTGAGGGTGTATCAGAGAGCGACGCTTGGCGCCTGTTTCAACAGATTGTAGATGCGCTGGTACACATGTCTGGCCTGGGGATTGTGAGTGTTGAAATTGTGACGATTCTCTGCTTTATATGCTCATGCAATTACGATACAGCTGCATCGGGATATCAAGCTGACGAATATCTTCATCGGTACGTACAACGTATGTATCAGAGGGGTGTGTGAAACAGACGGTTAACGTTGTCTTTGTTGTCAAGATGGCAAGGGTGACTGTAAAGGTGATATACGCGTCTTCCTTCCAAATATGCACTTACTCAACAGTTGTTAGTCGGAGATTTTGGTCTGGCCACGTCAAGTTTAGCAGCCGTAGATCCCTCAGATGTCACTAAGGTCATTCCACGGGATGCTGATATGACCCTTGGTACATGCATGCCTCATTTCCAAAGGTGCACAGTGTACTAAGTTTGATGCTCTAGATGTCGGCACAAAATTGTACATCGCGCCCGAGGTGCAGTCAGGAAAGGGCGGCGCTCGCAATCATGCCAAAGCTGACATCTACAGTCTGGGGGTAAGTGCATTCAGGAGCTATGTTCATTTGAAACTTGATGCGATATATACCAGATCGTGTTTTTCGAGATGAATTACGTCTTCTCGACGGGTTCTGAGCGTATAGACGTTCTCGAGGGTCTTCGGAAGCCTGGCGTGTCATTCCCTCAAGCTTGGGAGATACGGCGATCCCGTCAGCGGCAGAGTGCGTTTCTTTCTCTCGACGTCACTACTCGATGATTGAACGTTTTCGGGTTTTAGTCATCACATGGCTGCTTCAACATAACCCTAATGACAGACCAACAGCCTTGGAGCTTTCACAGAGCCCTCTACTTCCCCCACGTATGGAAGACGAATATTTCAAGAATGCGATGAAAATGATGGGTAAGTCGACTTGACTCTTATTTATGCGTCGGCGCTCAATGATGCTGTTACTCAGCCAAGGCTGATTCGCCCCATCATCAAGCTGTCTTGTCGACGTTGTTCAGTCAACCCCCGAAACCCACTCGCGGTTTTCTGTATGATTCAGACATCGACATCTCAGACCACACTACTCTCAACAGTATCGTGCATGACCGAATTGTTCAGATCTTCCGACTTCATGGGGCCATAGATATGGAACCCACCTTACTGTTACCACATACGACCGCAGAAGATGAGCAGAATAAGGCGCTGTTCTTGGATAGACATGGGGAAGTAGTCACATTGCCCAACAATGCGCTTGCTCCGTTTGCTAGACTTGCAGCTAGAGAGAATATCAAGAGGATAAAACGCTATCATATCCGAGACATCTATCGTCCTACGTGAGTGTCGAAATATTGTCTTCTTTTGCTACGCGTCGCGGCTGAGTGTTTTTGATAGGGTGACGCCCGGTCATCCGAAAGCCTACAAGGCCGCTGTTTTCGATATCATCACTCCGGATATCGTGAATGGTCAGACAGTCGCCACGGCGGAAGCGATATCTCTTGTCCATAGTTGTATAGAAGGCTTTGCAAATCTGCAATCCTACGAGATATTCGTGTCTCATTCAAGGAGTAAGTTTTGACGCACATTATGTCGAGTCGTTTTCGTTGACCGACAAACCTCTTCTAGTCTACGACATAGCGATCGGCCGCATCTCTCCTGAATTGCGATCCGAGGTCATCAAGGTGTTGGACCAGCCGAAGTCTTCGCAGTCCCAGAAACGCTCCATCCTGTTGAGAAAAGGTGTACCCCGTAGCACTGTCGACGAGCTGGAGGCACTTCTAGATCCGGACGATGACATCGACGCCATCGTAAACAAACTCGAGAAGATTTCTCCCCAGCTGCTCTCCCTGCTGGATGGCTGCATCAAGGACATCAGGAGCACCATACAGTTCGCCGTTGCTAGTGGCGTGTCCAGACCCATCTACTTCTATCCCTTGTTCATGTTGCTTAACCCTACGACCTACTTCAGAGACGGCGTTTGCTTCGAAGTGGTAAGACGATCCAAGCGTAACGACGTTCTCGCTGTAGGTGGCCGGTATGTGTCTGACATTATCCCTTATATGCGTATTTATTCTGACCGGTCTCGTTTAGATACGACCATATCATTGGCCGTTATGCGCCTCCCAAGCCCAAATCGGATCCTATATGTGCTATCGCAGTGCAGATCTCCCTCGACAAAATCACGCAAGCCCTTGCATCTTTTCAAAGCGCTTCTCAAAGTACACTTTTGAAAGAACGCCGCTCATACGGATACTGGAGTCCTCGTCGGTGCGATGTCTACGTTGCCTCTCATCAAGAAGGCCAGCTGCAAGACCGTGTTGAAGTTGTTGCTCTGCTTTGGCAGAATAACATTAGCGCAGATCTGATCTATGAGTTTGGCTTGCAGACGCCTGATCTTGAAGGTGTCGCCGAGCAGTGTGGGCGCGAGGGTATACTGTACGTGTTTTTGTCATCCTATGACCTTATACATTAAGTTTGTTTTGCAGTTTCATTGTGTATCCTCGTCCTCGTACGGCTCGACGTGATCAACCCGCGTTCAAAGTCAAAAGCGTTTTGAAAGGAACTGAATATGAAGGTATTGATCATATCTATCAATTCGAGCATGTTATTCATCTGGATGTCGTAGTCTCTCGGCAAGAACTAGTACCTTTCCTCCATCAGCAACTCGTGGAGCAAAGGCGAGTAGATACTTCGCTATCTGGTGTTTCTGCTATCATCGAAGGACCATTGAGTACTGTTGCTTCTAAAGAAGCTGCAGCTCCAGAAGATATACATCTAGTTCTTCCGGCCGATGCGAAGAAACAGCGCAAGCATACGAAGCAGATGTTCCTCGATCGCAGTGAGCTTGACTTAAGCTTATCTCCGCGAGCTTCTCCTGATATAAGCATTGCCATTCAGCGTTCGATTTTGGAGTTGAGTTCAAGAGCGCTGTCACCCAGTCCGGTATGCCTATCATCGGTGTGGACGTCCCCCCTGCTATCTTCGAGGAAATGAGCAAGAATACCAACTGGATTACTGATGAAGAAGCTTGGAAGAGCCTGCAGGCGGCCTTTCCAACTTCCTACATTTCTTATGCTCAGCAGGTCCGTGAGACCGTCATCAAACGCAAGATGGACGGTGTGAAATTTGTTGTTCTTTTCGCTGTCCGTGAGGGGCGGGCTTCTCTTCTACAGCTTCAAGCTATTATGACCTAACGACCTATTTATTGATCATGCTTTTCACTCACTTGTATATCTAGCGAATCATGTATACCCCCCACAATGTTTTCTTATACACCTTGTTCATGCTGTACTGAATTCATTTGCAGTGACTTATGTAAATCTGAGAACTCGACCAACGCGAAGATCGAATGACGTCGACGCGGTCCCCAATACTCCGGTGCACCAGTCAGCAATGGTTTTGCTCTTCAAGCTTCAGGTCGGGTTTCTCAAGCAAAGGATCACTTGCTGTGCCGAATCAAAACTTCAAAATTTGGTAAGCTCTCCAGTCGCTTCTTGAACTCTCGAAGAAAGTCATGCAATGAGTTCGATAGATCGTTTTGGAACGAACAGTGAGCAAGGATGGATGATTCCGAATCCTCGAGTTACGTCCATTTTGAGACTTATGAGTGCGGGTTCTAGCATGTCATACTTCGTCGTAAGGCGAAGCTTCCGCACAGAGCATGTCACAAAAGGCGTGGACGATGGCGTTAGGATTTGATCTAGTGTAAGTATAGGTCCGGCGGGATGTATGGGCAGAAAACAACAGAGCATGGGTTGACATGATTAGGGTACGAAAGCTCATCTATGGTCTAGTACAAGACGTGTATTTGTTGACAAGTTGTTTGCACAGTGCTGTATTTGAGTTTCTTCACATGCGATCAATGTCCGCCGAAAGCGTTGGCACATCGCGTGGTGGCGATGCGACTTGCGATTTATCACAAAGAATCCCGTCCAAGTCTCGCGCCTGCATCATTCTCCCGCCCGCGTATGTAAACATGTCAATCTGTCGTCGTAGGTAAACCGACCGATACGACGCAAATGTTAGTCAAAGGACTTATTTGCTCGATGCTGCTCTCTAGGTCAACTGTAGCCTGAGGTACACTCCTGATGGTGCTGAAGCGGCGTTCAACCGCAACTTCCAATGAGCAATCTGGACCGTGTGGTAACGGCTCCCGTGGTTTGACTTTGACAGGAGAAGGCCAAGAAGAACGGTATACGTTAGCGATGACTCGATCGTGGAGGCCAATCTCTGGCAGGAATAGAGTTATAAGGGATGTATTTCATGCATTACAGTCTAGACGATTGTATTGGTGAAGGTCGCCGTCACGTTTCCGTGTCTCCTCGCTCAGTCAAATACTTCGCCCTAGCGTTGGACGAATGATCAGACATCTCCCAGCGACAGGACATTGGAGTGCCTCCCTCACTTGGCTACTCGCCCACAATGTTGACTCTCTCGGAAGCTGCTATTATCTCGACTACGCTTCAAGGCCTTCTACACGGTATGTGATCTCTTTACTCAGACCATCTTAGCGTCCTGGCACTCATTTCGTCCTCAACTTAGGGTTCGCGATCTTTATGTTTCTGCTCACGATTTTCATTTTGACTCGGGGTCGTCGGCGACGACGACTGAACATCGGAATGCTTGTCGCGTCATCCACTCTGATGATATTGTCCACCACAGTATGTGCCTGCTTTTGACCTTAGTTCGGATCTTACTGATTGTGAGGTCGCAGGAGTTTCTCACAAATGTGATCAGACTCTTCCGCGGCTTTTTTACGGTCGGACCACGCCTCACCGGCGGCGTCGAGGCGTTTTTCTCGAAGATCTCAGAACCGACGTTCGTCGTAAAAGGCTGTCTGCATCCGATTCAGATCCTCATATTGGACGGCGCCGTTGTACGTCGTCATTATGATACCACTTCTCTTCGATGACCTGAGCCCGCTCGACAGATTTATCGGGCCTACATAGCGTGGCAGACACCCTGGGCTCTCCTCGTTCCTGGAGTCGGCTGGGGTTGTGGACTCGGTAAGTGCAAAGCCAAGTCGTCAATGACCACTACTAGCTGCTGATGTTTCTGCGCATCAACAAAGCTTCTACCATAGGTCTTATCTATGCTCTTGTAACTGCGTATAAACATCCCGAAAGCGTCTTCGCTGCCCGTACAGCCAACTGGATCATTGCTGTGTACGCAACAACGCTTGCCACTAATGTCACAGCGACAGGTGAGCCAGAGATGTCTCATAGTACTGATAGCAGTATGGCTAACCTTATCGTTGTAGCGCTTCTTGCTTTTCGGCTGTGGAAAGTGGACCGTGGAAACAAAGCTGATAGGGAGGGGAGCCGCCTTGCGATAGTTCTTCGAGTCGTAGTGGAGGCTGGTGTGATATACACTGTCGTCAACATCGTTACTCTGGCGACGTTTCTCAGGGGGTCAGTCGCAGTATACATCATTCGCGATATCGTGAGTCATCTCATTGTTAGACATTCACCGAAGCTAAATAAATCTTCCGCAGATCCCTCCTACCATCTCTATCGTCTTCAACATGATCATTGTCCGTGTAGGTTTTTTGACCAGCCGCAAGCTCACTGTGCTGGGTATGAGCGATCTTGAGAGCTCCCACCACCACCCCTCAGCTCTCAAGTTTGCTTCCTCTGACGCTCCAGAGACTTCTCCGACCAACCATCTCAGTCGCCGCAATCGCTCCGATAGCGTAATCGAAATGAAGTCTCTGGCCGACCAGATCTCAAACTTCTTTGATACCGAACGGAGCGTTATTTCGCGGGAAGATAGGCATTCTAGGGTGAATATCCAGGCGCTAGGGATCAGTGACTCGACATTGGTCATGAAGGACCGGCCTTGATACGTCTCTTGTTCTGAGGAAACTTCTTGTACCGAGTGCACATGCACGTCAAACTTTATAGCCCATGAGTAGTACTACTTCCTTCTTGTTTTCTCGACCCGAGGACGTCCAAAGTTCGACTCGTTTCTTTGTCAACTTCCTCTCCGAGCTTCAGCCATGTTCGTATTGTTCCTCGTCCGATTTTGAGGCATCCATGTTACAAGGCATGAGTGTATTTACAAATTACAATGAACATCAATGAATCCCCACTTGAATATGAATGTCACGGACTCACGTTGACCTAGGTCATTGTGCCGGGAGTCAACTCACGGCAAGGAAAACAAAAAAACAAGTTGTCCGGCCTAGACACCAGACGTTAGAATTGAGAAAACAACAAAGCACCGACAAATGCGATAGCAAATTGAATGTTCTTCTTCAAGCTTCAAGTTCAATTGAAATCGCCATCATGATTGGGCCGCGAATTTGTGCCCGCCATGTGGGTGCCTCGTAATCCGAGTCAGAGGCGCTAGCGTTTACGTTGGCAAGATGTAACACTCCGACAAACAACACTGGCAAGGAATCGGATCTCTGTCTACTTGTCGTCACAGCTTTGACCGTATTATCCTCCCCAATGTGCTGCGACCCATCTCTGACTCAAAACTGCACAAATCGTGGTCCGTGATTGCTGTCTCGAGCTCGTTGACGACAACACACTTGCGGAAGAGCCAGTGCGGAAGGTGAGCAGAGTCACAAGAGTCGCCGACGTGGACATACCGGTCGCAATTGCGTTGGTTACCAAAGTCAGACTGTACCGAGCCGTGATCCACGCAACTGTTGTGTTTGGTGAGGAGGCATGAGCAGGATGCACATAGTCATTAATGAAAGTGTAGAACAGTCCAATTGTCGATACTACGATAACAGTCAGATCTCACGATGAACGTTCTCGTTCCTGCACATCACATACCAAGTAAACCGCACCACGCAGCAACAGGTAAAGTGATGACATAGCAAGTCTGCCAAGCCACATAAGCGCGATAAATCTAGGTTACGAGAAGATATCACTGGTAACAATAACTTTTAATCTAGAATCAGGTATTGCCAATGACTTACTACTACGCCATCAAGGATGAGTATCTGTAGAGGAAATGAACAGCCTTTGATAAGGAACATGAATTGGTTGGAGTCCATGAAGTACGTCGCGGCCCCTCCAAGAAGATTCGGACCAATCGTGATAAAACCACGAGACGCACGATATTGGTAACGCACTCCTATAAGTACGTCAAGAAATATTTTTCAGCCTACAACTCAAATCAGTTCAGATGACACTCACAATCGTTGCCAGCAGCATCAAAGTGGACGATACCGCGATCATATCGTAGCTGGCGTCGGGGATCCTGTACA
Source organism: Antrodiella citrinella (assembly GCA_004802725.1). Taxonomy (NCBI): domain Eukaryota; kingdom Fungi; phylum Basidiomycota; class Agaricomycetes; order Polyporales; family Steccherinaceae; genus Antrodiella; species Antrodiella citrinella. The sequence continues at coordinate 30,455 of SGPM01000168.1, read as the reverse complement.
AGCATGTACATGGTGACTGCGAACATGAACACAGCGACCCCTTTTGTTTTTGTTAGGATCTCGAGTCTGCCTTACAAAACAACAAAATCATGTACGTACCGTGGAGCACACCTTGCACAGCAGTTGAGATGATGAACAAGTCAGGTTGAGGAAAACCCATCGCGGTGCCTGAGAGTGCGCTGCAGGAGGATCTACTGAATCGAATATGTACGAGAATTCGTGAGTAGCTCAAGTCGACATGGGGATTATTCCGCGACGAAACAAATCAACTCGCGGGTTTTTAAACAAAGTTGAGCGATCTTCTCGGGCGAAAAGTCAATATGAAGTGTGAAGAACCTGTTCGCTAGCATAGAACCCGTGGCATCGGCAGATTATAGCTGAACGACACTTGACCGGAGGAAGGGGACGGCGTCGTTATCTAGACTCCTGTAAGATCAAGGAACCTCGGGCGGGATACGACCAATTTGTGACCGAAAAGGCATAGGTCGCTCGCAAGTTTGTTGCCATGGTGGTCTAGCCTCCAAGTGCTCGTAGGTGTCATGGCGTCCACAGGTGTCAACTTTGGGACATTGATTCAACTTTCCGTCCATCGTGCGTATTCTGTGAGGATGTCCCTATCTGAACCATGAGATGTTGAGTTGACTACTCGCAGTGGGAGGTTCACGCTGCGACGCCGAACATGGAGGTTCCCAAAGTCGAGCCAGCCTCTACGGTACTTCAGTGAACCCCAAACAAGACTTCCGCTCGCTCGCAAACACCGACGTACCTAATCAGGCGGTATGACGGAGCCGACCACTGTTTTCACTGTCTTCCCATGTTTCGCTTGAGCATTGCGATACATAAAATGTAATAACAACTCACTCGGACCTGTCACTTAACATCCTTCTTTGGGAATTCTGAGTGACACACCGAAGCATTATATGCAGTATGGGTGGACGTACAATATTGAAACCTTCTCGCAATAGGACTCGAATGTAAGCCTCGACGCCGCAAGCCAGTCAAGTCGAAGGGTTGCATCGTTCGTGATCAGTTTGCTGTGGAGACAATTGGAAGTCGGAAGCTCATAAAGAATGGCTATGGAGAAGTTTTCGTGGAATCTTGGATCCTATCAGTCTTTGACTATGAATGGAACAGAATCATACGCATAGCAAACGGCGGACCAAACCGAATGTTGCTAGCCATACTACTGCAGGGAGCGGTGATGAGCGTCACGCCGGGGCTAACTCTTCAGGCCGGTCAGTGAAAGTTCGGAAGCACAAGATCTTCATGCAGCAGTATGAATGAATGGAATCGGTCAACTCTTTGCTGATATTAAATTGGTCAACGTTGGAATGTATGCGCATATTCATACTCCGCGCTTGGAGAGGGCCGCGCGCAAAAATTACTGGCCGGCAAATTCCGAACTATTGTCGCGCGCCCGGGCCCTTAGCGCTGGTCCTCCATTGTACCAACGATACTATCACTTCAATTGGCCATTGACTTGGAATCGTCCAACACATGCTCCCTTTCTCACTTATTTCCAAGACAAAGGATCGAGGTCGGTCTCGGACTCTCGGCGACTCTGTTGACGGTACTACTTCACGCGGCATTCTCAATGGTCTGTTTCCAATGTCCATCGGTGTCTTTGTGCTTGCGGTGCTAATATCATGCAAATCATAGGTCGAGACTAGATTGACGGACATAGCAAAACTTGTGCATGTTTTGCAGCGTGCATTCGTTGCACTCAGCCAAGCGCAGGACTTAAGTTCGATGTCGGCGTTGGGCGGTCGTGATCTTCTGTTGCACAAAGCGACCAGTTTCAAGTTAATCTCAGTTGAAGCTGAATTCCTTCGCCAAGCAAAAGATAAGCAGAGCTTGTCTTTGTTGCATTCCACCGTCTCCGAGTTCGATCATCTCCCGGGGTCAAGCAATCAATTGCAGCCAAGGATTGGCCAAGGAATGATATATCGTCACCTTAGATTCCTGTACATTTCGCCGACGAAACTGTCCTTACTCCCGTCCGAGTAATCGTTGAGCGCAAAACAGCCGTGAATCAACAGCCCACCGCGATTTCGAGTCCAGCGCCTTGCTTGCGACATCAGAGTGCGTGTTCAATCTATCTCGTCCGACCTCGATAAAGGCTAAGCACGCTACATATAGGTTTGAGCCGCAATCAAATAACATGCCTCTGCAAATCATTGACTGAATGCCCAGCAGGTACACGGAGAGTGTGGCGGGCTATAACGCTGTGTACTTTGATACTAGAAGCGTCCACTATTGGCGCTATGAGCGACCGCCGATTGCCAACGTCGTCTCTGTCTCTGATCGGGATTGTGTGACACTTTCAGCGGCGGCGCCGGTATGCATCACCTTATGTTTCAGATCAAGCTGTCACGCCATGCCTTAGTCTTTGCCAAGTCTTTGCGCACTCTGACCTTGGAGTCTGGACATCGAGGCAGGCGATGATGCGGACTTGGAACAATCTCCTCAATTTTCTTGGCATTCAAACCGGCTGTACTATAAAGCTGGGGATGCTTATGTCCATATTCCTCAGTCCACTTCCGGTCTCCCCCTTCGTTCACGCCAAAGTCACGGTGCTGGTTGGTGAGTTACGCTTATTTGACATGATCTTCCCTTTCCTTGCTCATGAATCCGCACGTTCCAGCCTGACTTGTCCAATTTACGACCTCTCATTCTAACGACTTGTTCTGTCTTACGCCTTTTCATTACTTTTTACTTCATACGACGCAACCCCTTCCATTCTTCAACCCATCATATCATCCTTCAACATGCACTCTCGCGTTGCCATCATTGCCTTCGCTGCTGTCGCTATCAGCGCACCGTCTGTCTTTGCTGTTCCCGCTCCTTTCGTCAACTCCAAGCGTGATGTTCTCAGCCACTTCAGCAGAGAGCTTGCTGAACTCCAGTGAGTTCTTTGACTTCCAGTCTCAAAACATTGTCTGATTGATAATGCATGGCATTTGACAGTGCCCGTCAGGAAAGCGGCGCGCTCAGCTGGCAAGACGTCGAGGACTTTGGCAACAAGGTTCTTGACGGTATACAGAACATCACTCCTGTCATTACTCAAGGCGTGGACATCTTCAACAAGGTCAAAGGCAAGCGTGATCTGGAGGAGCTTATGTACGTCGAGAACTTTTGCGTCGACTGTATCAGTACTGACGAAGGTTCATTTCAGGGCTCGCCAGGTTGAAAGTGGTGCTTTGAGCTGGCAAGATGTCGAGAACTTTGGTAACAAAGTTCTCGATGGAATCCAGAGCATCACTCCCATAATCACCGAAGGCGCGGATATCTACAACAAAGTAACCGGTAAGCGCGACGGCATACTCGAGTGCGTCTGCTCTGTCACTATCCGCCCCGTCTCCGAATATTGACGCTGCATACAGAGCTCGCGCTGCTGCCACCACTTCCGCCGACCAAAGCGGAGCTCTCAGCTGGCAAGACGTCAAAGACTTCGGAAGCGGCTTCGTCAAAGGCTTCACCAAGACCGCCGAAACAGTACTTCCCATTGTCGGTGCGTTCGTCAAACGCGAGGACCTAGACAACTTTACGCGTGACGTCCTCGCGCGCCAGGACGCGAGCGGTGCGAGCGGCGCGATCAGCTGGCAGGACGTCAAGGACTTCGGATCTGGGTTCGTCAAAGGCTTCACCAAGACTGCCGAAACACTCCTTCCCGTCGTCGGAGCGTTCGTCAAGCGCGAGGAGGCGGATATCCTCGCGCGCGACCTCGCCCATTTGAACGACCTGCTTGCGCGCCAGGAAAGCGGTGCGATCAGCTGGCAGGACGTCAAGGACTTCGGGAGCGGCTTCGTCAAGGGTTTCACGAAGACGGCTGAGACTGTCCTCCCTATTGTGGGCGCGTTCGTCAAGCGGGAGGACATGGATATGCTCATGCTCGCGAGGGCACATACGGAGTATGTTAGGAGCTTGAACGAGCTCGATTAGGCTTCTTTTCTTTTCTGTTTGAGTTCCAGGGATTTGGGTTGTCGTACTCTAAGGTGTTTTGATTTTCTGTAATGTTCTGGCGTAAGGAATGACAAGGGATTATCGGTCGTTGGGCTCAACATCTTCACGGTGTGCTTCAAGTTATGCGTCAAACTAAACTTAGGCCTGAAGTTCAATCTTGATCTTCATTTTCAGCGATCTTCATTGATTCTTCAATGCTGCGTGGCAAACCTGCCTGTGCTCGTATGAAGGAGATTGCGTACGCGTGGTAGATGAGCCTGCAGACAGACAGGTCGATCAACACTCAATTTCAGGACAATCTGGGGCTGTCTGAAGTAGCCCGAGATAATTGCGAGATTACATGTATAGACCGCCTGCTGTCGACTTCATGAGCCCTATACTGTATTGCAGGTTCAGATGGTCGGACTTGTCAAGTATGATTGTCGAAAGGTCCGAGTCTCCGAGAACAAGCAATTGCGCTGAACATTGAATGACATGCATAAGTTATCAGTGTAGCAGTGGTACAGCATGGATGACAAACAACAACAGAATGTTCGGGATGGATACAGTACTAGTGGGAACTCGAAATACAACCAATACATAATCAAAACCGGTACTTTCGTACGTGTTCACTTCATAGGATAAACTTGAGATTCGTATCCTGAATGATAACAAAAGGAAGACGGGGATGAGTATGCAATGCAGAAGAAGACAGTCATGAGATGAGCGTACAATTCGATGCGAGCTCGATAGTTGAGGCTTCTGACTGTACTTGACTTTGAGGATATCGCGCACAGAGCGTAGCAGGTCTTGGTACGTCTGGTTGGGATCAAGAGCTGGAAATCGCAAAGATATGAGTACGGAAAAACAACGGAGAAGACAGTAAACGTACTAAGCGAAGAAATGAAGGCCTGTAAGAAAGATCAGCGCAAGGTCACATGAATGACAGCAAAGAACATACGTGGCTCATGGCACCCGCCGCAGCGCCGTCCTCAAACGTATCTGCGCTCTTCTGCGAATCTTTACAGCCGCTCCACGAGATCTGAGACAGATGTTAGAATATAGAGGGGAACATCGGAGGGGGGGAAGGAGGTATACGCACGACATCGGCTGGTGTAGACTTCTCCTTGATATGACTCCTTGTCACTTGACTGCCCTTCGTGCGCCCATTTGTATGATACTGCAACACGACAAACATGAGCTTTGTAATTACTTAGTAAAAGGAAGGATATACGTACCTCGTATGGAAGATCTACAAGATCGCCAAGCGGAGACGTCAATCACTGAGAACAGATCTGCGCGTATATGACATACCAAGGACGGAACCGGAATGACATGACTGAAGGGACTCGGTAAGCGTCGCGGAGATATCCAGTGTGCAGTGACTCCTTACATCGAACAACGCCGTTAGTCTGCACCCGATGGGAAGAGGCTTGACCATGATGCTATGCATGAGCTATGACAATAAATATGAGTATTTGGCGTTGCCTCTCTGTGCAGATTCCACATACATCATCAACAATGCTGCCCGACTTCTGATAGTCTAATGGATAGATGACTGTGCTAGTGCATTAGTAAATGTGTTCGCTCTCATCCGTTAATGAAAGTGTACCTTCATCCCATCCGTCAATTTCGTCTCCGTCACGATCTTTCTCTTGACCGCCGTGTCCAGAATCTTTGATATACGAAGATAATTAATAGGAAGGTAAGAAGCAACACGGTGCACGTACAATGGAAGAACAATGCATCGTGTGGCTGAGCATCTTTCACGAGCCATCGCATGGCTTCTAGGATATTTTGTCGCGTAGGCATCTGACGGGGATTGCGGGAGTCGTCCACCAATAGAACAATATCGTCTTCCCGATAGTTGTGATGTCCTGCCCAGACAATTAAGATCCAAAAGCTAACAGATATAGTTGAGATGGATGCTCACTGTTCAAAAACCGGTACACATTCTTCGCGTCGTTGACACACCCTTTCAACTCATATTGCTGTCGGAAGTAGTTTATGCCAATCTACCGTCACAGGGTCAGACGCAAGTCTCGTTCGAGCGAAGTGAAGACTACACACGCAGACAGCTTTCCGCTTCCCAGTACATTTTGAATACTGGAAGTTAGGCATCTCGTCGGATAGCGTATGGGTGTGGTCTGCGGCGTGTCAGCACAAAACTCCAGAAGCTGAGAGCCTTTGCACTTACGATGAACTGGACGTGGCACGGGCGCAGCGGCTTGGTGCACTGAAACCAAGCAATGAGATATACGAACATAAAACAAGCTCAGGCCACATACCATGCCTCTCAGAATGCACATGATGCGAAACATGTGAATGCGAACTCTGTCCGCTTAACGTCGCCTGTATCGGCGGTGCGGATCGGCGGTGGTGCACGTGCCCAGCAGGGGAGACAGAATGTGGCGGAGGCGGAGGAGGTCCCGGGGCGGGGTCGGGGTTAGCATATCCCCAAGAACCATAACCTGGGTCATAATTTGGTTCTGCACTGTATGTTGGAGCGTAACTTGGACCTGTCGGCGGCGCGCCCATTGGCATGTAGGGGGGTTGGGGGGCGCCATACCCTGGCCCTGCGCTTCTGTATGTATTGGGTGAGCGCAGTCCGAACAAGTAGTGCGTAAACAGTAACTGGTACGCACGGCATTGGCATAGGGAATCTAGAGAGAGCATAGTCATTCGTCTTAGCTGAGCCCCGGATCGTAACACAAATCAAAGCATGGACTCACTCTGGACCAGATGAGAAATCTCGCGTTCTGTACGCTTGTTCCTGCGAACCGGCGGCACCACCAAACATATCCCAAGCCATCTTCAAAATCAGCAGCTCGCTATTCCTACTCTGGCAGGACAAGCAAAGGTCAAAGGGGGGACGGGGGACGGATGGGATGAGGGTAATAACAGAGACCTCCCAAGGACGACAGACGACGTTTCACTTATAAGGTTCCCCTCGGAACAAGCGCTGTTCTTCGACAAGGAGACAGAACGGGCAATTTCGTATGTACGCACGCGCATCGTGATCAGTCAACTGTACTGCATCAGCAAAGATCGGAGGGAGGATCTCAAAATCGGAGCCTGTAGGCTGTGATGACTGCGTCGTCGTGCGATTTGTGGGATTCTGGGGAAGAAGATCGAGCGCACCAGCGATCGCCAAGTGTCCAGGTGAAGATGTTGCTGTAAGATGAACCCACCTTGGCCTCTGAACGAGACGACGACTGAAAAGTTCATCTCAGGGTCAGCTGCGTCCACGCTTTGGCCTACCAGCGCCGACATCACCCTACCAATGTGGACCCCTCCACAACCAGCCTTCTGCAACTACTTCGGAGATGATTCGCTCAAGGACGGAGCTTCGGGGTCCGCGCTGGGTTTTGCTGTGTAGGAGGCTCTCGGACATTGGGGCAGACGCCGTGTAATTTGTGTCGATTGATCAGAAAGCCGGTGCGAGTCAACTCGTAGAATACGCCCTTCTGAAAGTGGCAGATGGTAGCGTCGTATCTGACATTCGATAACGGGCATGGTTGTGTGTTTATAAGTTGAACAACGTCGATGTGATGGTAGTGTGACAAGAGAAGTTTTGGCGTGGACGTTGTAGATCTAATCTTATCGGGGACTCCCTGTTTGCCCCTTTCATGAGCAGACGGCGACTTGGATGTTGGACGCGTTAGACTTCGACTGCCTGTTCATTTATCCTCGGAATTCCGTGCCAAGAAAAAGCTGGCTCCTACGAGGTTTAACCCATATCGCTCGGCGAAGCCCAGTACGTCAAAACTCCTCCTCTGGTCCGTTTCTTCCCCGTTCTCGGGTGCATCTTTAGGAATGTCGATGCCTGCCGATGGTTCCTGGAACAACAGGAACACTGTGATTTGGTCAGACGTGTCTTATGATCATAACAGTTCAACACGAGCTTACCGTAACGATGGATACCAGTCCCCGGTCTCGGCGCAGGTGCTTTGTACGCTGTCGTGGACTTTTTAGACTTCACGAGGGACAACCCATGCTTTGGGTCCGCATGCTCAGAATCTAAGCCTGTGATCTAAAAGAGGGGTCTCAGACGCATTACAACCGGGAGATGTAGCGCTTAATTCACCAGCCAGTGTCTGAACAATTTGCCAGTCTTTCCCTCGAGTGGCCTCGCATCCGGATCAACGAACGCGACAGTGTACGTCCCACCGCTCTTTGTGATCTCCCCGACAAGAGTCAGTTCAGGCTCCTGTTGTGCATCGTCCACATCTACCTCCTGACCGATCTTCACGAGGCCTGCCTTCGAGTAGGTAGCTGTGAAGAGTTGTGTAGGGCTGAATGAGTTCGGAACGACGTCCGGGATGATGTTGGCCTTCTTCAGCGCGTCTTTAACTTCTGCGAGGTTGGTATGAGCCATGGTGGAAGTGGTTAATGAAGAACCTCATTGCCTCCTCCTTTTGTAGAGCTAAGTATGAATTTGCTCCCGAGGGTGTTTATTTGAGACTGTTCTAGATAAGATGCGATCTGATCATGATCTATATATGTCGTCACCTCCAAGTCCGGTCAATTGAACGTTGCTCTCTCGCCACCATGAGCAGCCTCGACCCGCTCACCTCAGTCATCTCTGCTCTGAAACACGAAAAGATCATACCCGATGTCGTTCCCGAAGACTTCAACCCGACAATGCTTTTCTCCGTCGTGTGGCCGGATAGAGTGGAGGTACTGCTAGGGAACGAGCTGACGGTGGAAGAAACAGCGGAGGAACCGTCCATTGACTTTACGCCGATGAATATGCCTGTCGAGCAGGCGGATAGTGCAGGGTATGAAGTGTCGTATACACTGGTGATGGTGGATTTGGATGCGCCGTATCGGAAGGATCCGATATACCGTTCGTTCAGACACTGGGTGGTAAGCGATTGGTCTCAATACTTGCGAGTGCATATGCTGAGCCCTTTTGATTTTGTATTAGGTCACAGGCTTGAAGTCTCCGGCAGACACAGCTAGCAAAACGTCAAACCTGACTGCGCTGAAGACCAGCGGTGCTACGACGCCGTATCGCCCACCCGGTCCTCATCCCAACTCTGGCGTTCACAGATACAGTCAGTGGCATCTTTGAAATAGCTATGCTGTCTTTAACTGATTCCGTGTGGTATGTCCTTGTAGCCTTCTTGCTGTTCCAAGAGCCACCAAATCTTGTCATACCAGAGGGCGCTCTAGAACACGGTGCAACATTGGCGGAACGTAGAAGCTGGGATGTCATGAATTTCGCAGCGCAATATGGTCTAAAGCTTGTAGCTGTGAACTTCTTCCGCGTGCAGTCCGTGACCGAGGCTGAATGATTGCATTACCTAGGAGGATATCAAGTACTAGTCGAGAACCTGTAGGATATGTCAGGCGAGATTGAAATTGTTGGTGCGGAATCCGCGTCACCGTAGATACGTCGCGTACAAGTTCATGTACACGCGTTTGCGCGCCTTTAGGCGCTTACTATCTCATTCCGTGCTCTCATCTGCGTCCGTGTCCGACTTCCGTTTTAACAGAAATCACACTCATGATATTGTTTTCATCCATGCCGTTTCATTCATCTGCACGAGCAGAAGTTGTCGTGCACCGTGCACATGCTTAGGCACATGTTTTAGAATCCGACGGCTCTTTTCAGGTAGTAGTTGGTACAAACCTTATTTCGTGGTACATATATAAGCTTCGACGTCCCCTCTCGCTCCCTCGTCTCCCTTTTATCTTTCCCCGCCGTACCCATCTCCTCATACTCATCCTACTTTCTCAGCTGGTAAGTGGTCGAAGGACAAGTCAGAAATACACGTTGAAGGTCGGTCAGGTCGGTCAGGTCGGCCCGCTTCCTTCCGTGACGCGCACACGTGATGGACGCGTCGGCAACGCGAAACGCGCCACTTTCCCGCGAACGCCCATAAAGACAAATGCCTCGTGTTGATCCATGTTCGACTTACGGCGTCTGCACGTCGTCTTGCTCGTTGTTCTCCTCGTCGACACGGTCGAGCTGTCCTCTGCTTTTTCTACTCTTTGGTGTTGCCCAGGGTGGTGGTGGAGGTGTCGGCCAGCATACTAGCTTTAAAAGAAAGGTATGTCTGCTCATTCTCCTTCCCAGTAACCTTAGTAACCTTTTCGCGTAGCGTCAATACGTAGCCGATTCAACAAACAATTCGACCATTCAGCAAGAAGAATCACTCTTCACGACGTTCAACGAGTCTTTTACGACACGTCCGGGTCCTCAAGTCTTCGATAATCATCAAGAACAACACAAACATTAACGCTTTCGCCAATTCGCATCTTGCTCTCCTCTTATATCATCTGTCTCATAGCTTTTTATCCACGATTCCTCCACGTTCTCATTATTTCTCGTACGACTTCCATACATTCATACGCACGACACGACATACTCGCTCTACGACTACGACAACAACAAGATGCGCAACACACTTCCGTTGCACTTCCGCTCTCAGTCTCCAGTACCCAACCCTACCACAGCGGCCACGCCTCCACCCCAGCATCCCGTACCCACCATTCGCTTCATCTCTGCTACGCCCTCCGTGGTTGTAAACTCTTCTCTTGATGCCAGCACATCTCTCTCCTCCATTGCGCCCTTTGCATCTTCTCCTCTCGCACCCAAGTCAGAGGTCCTCCGCAAGCGCCTCATTCCGAAAAAGTCTAAGCTCGGACTTTTGAGCAGCGTGGGTACGAGCAGCAAAGCCAAGGAGAAAGGCAGCAAGGACCTCTCCGACGTCGTGCGACGTGTTGGTGTCGCCAACACCCCGTCGACGGGGAGAGGAGGGTTTGAGATCTATGTCGACCAGTCGAACGACCCCGAGATTGGCGAGATTGTTATGGTGAAGAAGCAGAGGTCCAGGCTGGGATTGAACGGCATGAAATGGGGTGCCCTCGGAGAAACGACCAACGTGCCTCCTACGGTCTCTCTCAAGGACAAGGATTCCAAGGCTCCGGTGGAGAATTTGCTGAAGGTCAAGGGTGAGGATAGCCTGAAATGGTGGAGTATGGGGCGGGGAAAGAAGGAAGCCAAGGAGAAGGTCAAGGAGAATGCGGTGAAGGAGCAAGAGCGTGAAGCGTCTCGTACACGCTCCAAGAGTACGCAATATCCCAACCTTTGTCTTGTATATTGTGCTCATTCGCCTCTTGTAGCTCCCGAGCCCTTCCAGCCTACAGAGAACCGTTCACGGTTCAACTCCCTTGGTTCTTCCACCCTCCTTTCCGGTTCTCAAGGAACGGTCAGCTCCATGCAAACTCTTCTCGTCCCCTCCGCAACCGCAACCGCTATTCCCTCACCAGTGGAATCCAGCACAAACCTCCTGGCACCTCCAACAGAGGCCGGTGCTAACGGCTCCATCGCTGTGAGAGCGATGAAGTCTATGCGCTCCCTGGCACGCATGAAGAGCTGGGCGACGCTCACGGGCGTACCCTCCGACAAGGAAGGCAACACTAACGCATTAACGAACGCAACGATCAGTAACGGCAAGACGAAAGACAAGAAGGAAGATGGGAAGGAGAAGAAGAAGAAAAAAGAGGTAAAGAAGGAGAAAACGGACAAGACAAAGACTGTCCGCCTTTCGGGGAGCAGCTTCGAGGCAGGTACCTTGAGTGCACAAGCTAGCCCGATGCAGGCCAAGACTTTGGGACCCAGTAGCGCACCCGCGCCGAGTATCAACAAGAAGCAGAGTATCCTGGGCCTTGGTCTCCCGTCTACGCTTCGTCTGAACGCGAACAGCAACACGGTACGACAGGTCTCCGTCGCGTCGTCCAATTCCTCAGTCGTGCCTGCCCCCATTCTCACCACGAACGGACGCCTCTCCGTCGATTCTGCACATCTCATCATGGGGGCGAACGGCCGCCCGTCATCCACCATCTCCAGTGGATCTTCACTCAGGCCACCATCCACAGCATCCGGCGTGTCTGCGTTCTCTGGCCGCTCTGCACATTCATCCTCCAGTTCCGTCGTCTCCGTGAGATGGGACGAACAAGTGATCCGACATGCGAAGGACATGCAGAGGCAGGAACGCAAGAGTCGCCGCGACAGTGGCGAGCGCAGTCGTGGCAAGAGTCAAGATGGCAAATCAACGCGTCGAAGCTCGGAGGGACGACAGAGGAAGCTCATTTCGGACATCTTCCCGGAAGTCCAGACCTCCCGCTCGCGTTCCGTGACTCCACCCGCTGCCGCCACTGCTCCTGAGGATGCTACCCCTGAGCAGCCAGTCTTGAAAGTTCAGGCTGCTACCGCAGATGGGCATGAAGCCCCCGGTGACGAGTCCGTGGATGACGACTCGGTATATTCCGAGACACCGGTAAAGAGGGCCCGCCCTCGTCCAGTGTCTGAGCAACTTTTGGGTAAGGTCAGGCCCCAAGCTATACATGACAGCAAAGGTGGTGATGGTGAGTGTTTTTTCTTCTGTTCTCGGTCCACTCACTCACAATGTAACAGGTGTTCTATCCATTCTGGACGCAGCTACCAACGACCTCGCCAGCTTGATCAATCGACTCGATCTGGAGGCCACGCCAGCAAGCTCCAATGGCACGCCTCTTCGTCAGACACCTCTGTCGCTTGCTGGTTCCCCCGCTCGTGCTACATTGCCCGTTGATGACAGTCCTATCAAGAAACGGTGTGCGAAGGATAACGCGCTCATCGCTGAACTACGCGAGAGCGTTGCTTCCATCAGCTCTCTGCGCCCTTACGCCTTTGCTCAAACTCAGACTGTCAAGGCGGCACCTGTGACGCGGCAACAGGCGTTCAATGCTGCCACCATCGGTCAGAGCATTGCACCGTGGTCGACTATGGACTGGAAGCTTTCACCCCGCAAGCCTGCTACCAGAGTGCTTCGTCCTAAGCACATGACTCATAGGCGCACCATGACGCCGCTGCCAGATAACGACGAGCCTTTCGTGGTCTTCCAACCCCTTCGTCCTGCGCGAACTAAGACGAACCCCACTATCGTCTCTGCTATGTCCTCGCACTCGGGTACCCCAGGACTGAGCCCAGCTGCTGAGCCTTCCTCTCAGACCTTCGGCTCTAACAAGCCTAACAGGATCGGTTTGGATAGCATGGCTTCCATGGGCGAGAACGAGTCTCCTGCGCCGTCACCCACCCCAGCCGTTTTCAAGCGTGGCGACATGCACGTCCGCGCGGGATCTGTTTTCTCTGTCATGGGTGGCAAGAAGAGCTCGGCCTCGTCTCATCACTCTCATCACTCCCATCACTCTCACCACTCAAGCATTGTGAACACAACTACTTTGAACTCTAGCATGTGTTCTGAGACTAGGAGAGTGCTTGGTATGACGGGTACCCTAGGAGGTTCTACGGAGCCCTCGATCGACGTCCGCGACCCGGACTCCGATATCCCTGATGAACTGCAGGAGATCTTGTCTGGGCAGTCCGACGAGGAGTTCACGCAAGCGTTTGACGATAACATGTCCATGGGTCGCCCATCTGTGCCCCCTTCGCCTATCATGGAGGAACCTCCTCTCCCTCCTGCAGAAGTCTTGGCCCGTCAAGCCAGCCAGCCCATATTCCGTGCTACTTTGATCGACGAAGAGGCCAACATGGGTGACGTTGACGAGGGCAATGGATCTTCAGAGGAAGACGAGACGAAGAAGTCCTTCGATTTCACTGGAGAGTTGCAGAAATTGAACGAGTCTGGTGCTTCCGACCGCAGGAGCTTCGTTGAGCAACTCGAGAACGCGTTCCGCACACCTGCTCGGGTCGATCTTGGTCTCGATGATGCGTTCTTGACAGTGGCTCCCCCGCTCCCGGCGCTGCCTTTGGGCAACCGTGTTACCCCCGGTGAGGATATCGCACCCCGCACTGTTTCCAGCGGAGACTTCACATCGACTGCCGAAGAAGACGATCCCTCGCGAGAGTTCCATCCTCCTCAGTACCACGAACCTGATACTCTTGACCAGCTCTTGGCCGATTGCAATGACGACGGCGAAGATATCTGCATGTCTTTCCCCGTATCGAAGCGAAGCAACAACTCCATGCGTTCCAAGGCTTCTGACGGCCAACTCAACACCAGCTTCAGGTTCGGAGGCAAGCCCTCGATCCCCGAGTCCGTCCAGGAAACTGATGAGAAGCCCTTGACGCTGTCGGACATCATCCCACCCGTTGGGCATCACTCGCGCTCCTCTTCGAGCTCCTCGAACTTCCTGGATGATCAGTCGGTCCTCCGTGCTGTCATGTCTCAGGCCCAGGTTGTAGACATATCCAGCCCCAGAAGGAGAGCAAACTCTGATTCGAGCTTGCATCGCCCCGTGAACGTGTCTCATCTCTCGAACCCCAGCTTTCACTCTCGCGGTCCGTCTGAGGCCAGTCTCGCTAGCTTTACCGGGTTTGACTCCTTTGACGAGGTCCGTCGTGGGTTCGAATTTGGACCTGATCGCCCTGCGTTCTACCCTCCTCCCGGCGCCACTCGTCCTGCTCATAACCGATACGAGTCGATATACAGCATCGCATCTGTCTCGTCTTATGGTCACACCGTCAACTCAGGTGTCATCGACCCCTTCGGTTACGGCCCTAGTCGTCCCCCTTCAGAGGACTTCTCGATCTCCATGTCCATGTCTGTTGACGATACCTTTGCCTACCGCCACAATACTCGCCGGTCCCGCGTAGAGAGCGACGCGTCCAACTCGAGCTTCTACTTCCCAGGCGCACATCCTCGTCGTGGCGCTGGTCATCGCCGTCATGAGTCCAACATGTCTGTAGCATCCAACGCACCTCCCGTCAGCATCTATAACCGCAGCTTCGGCGCTCACATTTCTCACAGGCGCAATGAGTCCAGCAACAGTGCTGGTTCGGTTGCTCAGTCGTTCATGCAAGGACGCGCGGGTTGGGCAAGACATCGTCCAGACCTCTCCGTCGACTCAGCGTCCAGCGACTTCTCTAGGAGAGCCGGAATGGGTGCGCGTCCTGGTCTCGGGGACAGGATGTTCGAAATGGACCACGGTGTTCCACTCACTGCGATCTCAGCTTCGCCACCCGAGAGTCTCTCAGGTTCGATGATGCACAGCCGCACCGAGTTCAACCAGACGGATTTCGACTCCATCATGGATGATGACAGGCGTTACTCTGTCGCGGAGGACTCGCTGTTCGAGAGGACTGGCTATAGGTCATCTTACAGTGATTCGGACGAGTCAGTCTTTGGGTACGATGCCTCGCATGCTCAGATCAACCCCGCTCAGCAGTTCAGGCCCCTCTCGATGATGAGCGTGACGAGCCTTCGTCCAGGTGAGACTCAAGATGATACTATGGTCACGGTATGTCTCCACATCCTCTTACTTGCCACTATCTTCTGACCTCTATTTGTAGATGATCGGTGGCGGACGTGCTCCCGTACGCAGGAGGTCCGTCGAATCTCTGATGGACGCATCTCCTCTCTACCGCGCAGGTCTTGACAGGAAAGGCAGGAAGAGAGAGAATCTCGACAAGGTTGGGCGCGTGCTTCAGTTCGATCTGCATCAGGACGATAAGTCTTCTCCCGCCAAAGAGTCCCCGAGGCTTCAGGAAAAGCCTTCCATTGCGTCGACATCTTCGCATCAGTTCGGCGGTGAACGCATGATCATGGCTCGGAAGGGCTTGCTTGAAAGGCAAAGCTTGGAAGAGAGCGCGATCATGGCTCAAGGCGAGGATCTGTTGGCTTCATGTGAGTACTGCTGTTCCCACATTTTTGAAATCGGAGCTGACGTCTCTTTAGTCCGTACGCAAGCCGTATTCTCCCGACCCCGTCCCGGACCTGGTAATCGCTCGCGGTCCAGCACGGTCACCAGCAGCAGCTCAGGTGCAGAGACCCCGCCGCTGTCTGCCTCGGACGGCTCTTCCATCTCTGGCGATTCTCAATCAAGCATTGATATCGCGCATCTGAACAGTCTGATGGCTTCCTTCGATCCTCCTACCAGTGGTATTGCACGAGCTCGCGCCGCTCGTCAAAGGGCGCGAGGTACTGGACACAGACGCCGTATCTCACAAGCTAGGGCTTCTCGGTCGTCGGTCTACGAGACGATCCACGAGGAGTCCTATGTGCTTTCAAATTCGCCTGCTTCCTCGGGGTCTTCCGCACCACCCACCGTCGTCGCGAATGCTTCGAAGGTCCTGTCACCTGTTGTTAACGACTCCGTCTATGTTGCTGATAGCGATAGCCAGTCACTTGGCTCCATCGACTGGACTGACGACAAGGGTATCGTTGGATTGAGGCGCTACTACACGTTGAAGGGTGAGGCGGATGAGACTGTTCGCGAGAGTAAGCGCACATGGTTGGACACCCCGTTCTCGCTGTTTGCTACCCAATGTAAGCGATTCAAGTTCATGATGAGTGGTCTATTATTGACGTCGTATATAGCCTTCCAGCCTCCTCATGCGCGCAATGCGATGCAGGCAATGTTAGAACACTCCCAGCAGAACTACGGGCCTCTTCCTTCTGAGCTCCGGCCTCATCGTGTCCGCTCTCGCACTACTTCCCGACCTTCACCGTACCCGACTCGCGCCATCAAGTCATCGATGTCACCTGAACTTCACCGAAGCTCCGTATTCGCTGAGGATCCCCATTACGAGTTGAACGTCAGCAAGCCGTTCGCGTCACCGCTCCCTGTTCCAGTCTTGGGTGAGATCACGATCAACCCGAATTTGTCGTTCCTCTCCACGGCGCCTGTCCTAGATGTCAAGTTCTCTCCGTTCTCCTGCGACGTCTCTCCGTCGAAGAACTCGGTGGTCAACACGATGGGTCTCCCGACCCGGCCTCGCGTTACTTCGAGTGCACGTAGGACTGCCCTCGGATGGTCCAAACGTAGCACTGGAAAGTCGAGCTCCAATGACCAAAAGGAGAACATGAGCTCAGGGTCGCTCGTAACGTAAGACCAATGTCATTTACTGGTACTCGAGAAGTTCTAACAAATACTCACTCCCTTAGGCCCGGTGAGACACTCAGGATCAGTCGTCCCCGCCCTCGTGGCCGACCAACACCTGCTCGACCTACCGCCATCAGGGCATGAAGCTTCCTATAACCCCACAACAATCACACATAACGGCACATTTCTCTGGACGCAGCTCGTCAATGTGCGTTCCCAGGCTGAGAAGATACCTGCACACAACGCTCCCATATGATATGCTTATTGGCCTATGCTCTATCTCCTCTCCATCATCTGTTGCATCTCCCCCATCTCCATCCACGTCACTTTCTTGCTCGCATTCACGCATTTACATCTGCTGATCTTGCTGTTCACGCCCCGTTGATGATGTACGACCGCGCACGCATCCACGAACGAGTATTCACGTCTTACGCTCACGTTTCGACGACCCCACCTCACTCTTGGGATCCGCTTCACGAGCTCTGTTCACGCACACGCACGAGTTACGATGTCTGGTTTCTCCCGACTGCGTTCCTTACGGGCCTCGGTGCCTACTATCGACTTTGTTTTCCTTACAATCACCTCTGCACTTATCTATCACGCTTTCCCTTTTGACTCTCGTCTGGGGTGTATCGCTATCAGTCCCCATATGTCGAGATGATGTCTCAAATAACAAAACCCTTGTAAAACACGCAGCATCGTAGCTTTATTCGTAGAACGAATACATGATATTGGTGACGCGAAACTGTGGTGTGAACCTTGCGAACGTTGAATCATACGTCCCTCACGAAGTGAGCCGCAGGTCCACTTCTTCTCATGACGCCTATATTGGCTGGAAGGAAGGTGAACACAGTCGACAGCCAACCACACAACGATGATTGTACTTACCAGCTCTTCGTTCCCAGCCCTTCGTCTTCGCGTGCTTGTCGCTACCGTTGACATTCAGGCTGCGTTTTAGAAACACGTTGACTCTTCGCGTTGGACGCAACGCTGGAGCCTCAAAGACCGCAGAAAGTGTACGAATCGTTCGGGAGCTATAATATCTAATCAGAATGGCACAGCTCGTCCAAGTGAAAATAGAGGACGTACCCAACAACGATATCCTTGTTGGACTTTCTGGACCGTTTCCGTCTCTTGAGTGACTGTTCCTCCGTTGCCTTGCGTTTTGAGGATGACAGCAACTTTTTTGAGGACGAAGCAACGGGTGGGTTTTGTGAGAACGCAGATTCGAATAAGTGGTCAGGGAGATAGTCTGGATTTTCTTGCGTTGCCATGCCTTCGTCGCTGTCTTCTTCTTCACTGTCATCCTCGTCCGATGGCTGCTCACTTTCTTCATCGCCTTCCATTTCCTCGTCGTCATCTTCTTCGCCCGATTCCGCCGCAGCCTCTTTCATCGCTCGTGCCATCCGTAACTCTAGCTCACTTGGTCCTGCACCATCCTTCTCCTCCTCCGACTGGACATCCTTCTTTGCATCTCCTTTCGTCTTGGCAGCTCTTTCCTTTAATGCTGCATCCCTGATCCTATTCTTCTCCTTCCTCTTCTGTTTCTCCGCTGCACGGTGTTTCTGTACGGCTGCTTCCTCGCCTTTTACGGTTTTCTTCAAGGTATTGAACGTGACAGCTTCCGGTGCTTCGTCGTCACTAGACTGTGAGCTTAGTGCCATTGTTTCGTCAAGGACAGAATGGTGTGAAAACGATTTGTTGTGTACCTGCAAATGCAGTTACGAACAGGAAAGTATTTGTCGGGAAATCCCGACGCAACGATCGGGAATTTCGTGTCCATCGATTCCTTACTATCACGGGCACAAAAAAAACTCCCTCCTCCAAGTTGCTTGATACTTGGTCAATCGCAACGAGCTAGCTGTCACGCCGGCGATTGAGAGATTCTACCGGTATATACATGGTAGAAATGTAAGTAGTATGTGAAGAAATACTTAAACTATTACCAGCGGTGGTAAAAATTGCTGGTATAGCTTCTTCGCATTTTACTTACATTTCTACCATCGGAATCACTCAATCGCCGGGGCGTGCATGTGCTAATCTTGGGTTGACGCCCTCAGGCTCTGGCGAGCTCGGAGCCAACTCGGAGCTGCTCGAAGACTTTCCAACTAGAATGAGAAAGTTATATGTTCCGCTGATACTGCGAGTCTCGCCCTGTTGATCAGTTTTTCCGGGCCACCATACACACCCTATGAATCGTAGCTTGATGCTAGCCTGATGTTTCGTAGCGGTGTGCCGCGTCTTGCGACATGTTTTTTTTGCATGCGCACGCTCATTACATAGCGCACTGCTGCTTCGACGTCGACCATTCGCCATTCTTTTGAGTTTCACGGTCTGTCTTTTGTCTCTTCCCTCTCGTTTTCCTGAGCCGTTTTCCATCCTGGATTTCACCAATAGGGCTGCCGCCGCCTTCAGTGGTCCTAGCAGAGCGCACCGGGCTGCAATATGGTAAACTGGAGGAGTCCTGAGGTGCAGGAGCTATGCCAGCAGGTCTACGTTCGCATAGTATTGTTTCTCATTGGTGTCTACTTGTGAGTCTTCATGACGCTTCGCATTGATGTGGCATGCTAATTGATGTATTCATTATAGCTGGAACTTCCTGCTTTCTCTTTCGGCGGTGGAGATACCCCTTCTTTTCAGGAAGGCCAGACCCACCCTTATCCACGTATGTGCTGCGCAGGATCATGATATATGCAGTTCACGTATGTGCTCACAGCGCGGGTTCTGCAGATTCCTTATCTCATTGGCCGTTATTGCGCCGTCGTGTCTACAATCGTCATGTCGGTAATCTCATTACGAGCTTCCCATTCTGTTCACTCACAGTCACAAAGGTCTTTGCTTATACAGGAAGTGAATTTGGAGGCTTGCTCTCGTGAGTTTCCTTTCGTCATATGTATTGCCCATTTCTTGACTAAGTACTCAGGCTTGAACAAAGCATTTCCGGTATGCTGACCGGTACAAAATTGACATGATATGCTTATGATGTCCTCGCTGCAGCTTCTTTCTAGTTTCATCGTCATATGTTCCAGCACTAACATCATGATGCGTCCGTATGTGTGGCCTCAACGCGTTCCTATCACCGTCGGTACTAATTCAACGGTACACAGGGTGGCGTTGTTCAGACGGAATACATTTGTACTGTGCGTTCTGATTGCATTCATGCTTGGGCACTGGGGATTGGGACTCGCAGGTGAGCTCACGACTCTGAACTTTGATCATTTGCTCATCTTCTGTGTTCAAGCTATCATAACTTCCATTATTGTCGTACCAAGTCACATGTCGATCGACGCATGCGGGGGAGTCATACCTTTTGGGCCACATCTCAATTACGGTGTTATAGTATTTTATGTCTACAGTGAGTTCTGTAGTTCTGTGGTCGTGCGTTCCGTCTAAACGTTCCTATAGCGTTGGCCTGGGATGCGATCATATTGTTTTTCACGGTTTACGGCCTCCTTGGCCAAATGCCTGTCCGCTCATCCGCTTTGTGGTCTACCCTGCGTAGTCAGGGAGTGGGGTATCTTGTCGTCACAACGTGTTTGAACGTTCCTGCGCTTGTTCTTAGCTGTTTGAACCTCAATGGCCCAATGAATATAATCTTCGCGGTACCAGGTATGTGACGCTTGTACCGATGTCTTCTCCACGTCTGACCGCTTGTGCAGGAGGTTTAGTAAGGTGAATCTATTTTTTGTGCGAATGCGCATCGAAGCTGATGAATGGATTTCTAGCGTGATGGTGTCTTCTGCCGCCGTCGTGTCCCTATTGAGAATGAAATGCGACCCATCGTACGCACTATCAGCTCTGCATCTTGTTACTTCTGCTCACCACACGGCACACTTAGCTCGCACCAACCGGTAAACGCTGACAGCAGCAAGAGCGACGATGTACCTGTACCTGATCTGCTCACCACGCATATTGTACTAAACCGGTGAGTTTCTTTCACGGCGATTAAGATCAAAACCATGTATCTCATTATATCGCCAGCAATCCCACCATATCTGCCCAGTAGGGACCCGATCACCCTCGTCTGCTTTCAACCATGGGTACGCCCAATCTGCCCTTACGACAACACGTACCCTGTATATCTCCCATAGATTCGGAAAAGTCTCCTGTAGCTATATTTTCTCGTCTCCTTTCAATCGTATCTGGAAGCTTGTTCCCTTTCGCTTCGCGACCAGGGTGAAGTGTAGACTCCGCTTCGTCGTCCCACGCAGTCACCCTATAGCGCAACGACGCCCGCTGGTGACGATATTAAGACGACGACTGCAGAAGCTTCGGAGTGTGGATGTTCAGGCTTAAGAATCTTGTCCCAATCTATGTTCCGCCTTGTATGTACTCTCTCACCGATTGCACGTCTATGTCTTACTCATAGTGTCGTACCTTTGTTATAATTCATTCAGAGAGTCACTGGTTCTCACTCATTCGGAGTCCTGACCTCCTACATCGAGAACTCCTGCAGCCTGAGTACGCGATACACCATCCCCGATTCGTTGTTTGTTTCGAGTTTGTCTACCCTCAAGGCGATGCGATTGGTACTTTGGGATCACACATTGTAAATTTCATGGAGAGTGCACCCGTCGCCTAGGCCAAGTTAGCATCCTCCACCTGTTTCTATTTAGTCGCTGTCAGTCACCGGGCACCATTTGACACCGACTGCAAAACCTTCTGTGAAGTCGTTCCTGATATAACCATCATTACTCCTTCAATTTGACGCCAACGTACACCATGCTCAAATGCCTTCAAATGCCCACTCCTGCGGCTTTGCGTGTCGCATAGATATCTCCTTTCAATTCTGTCGCTCAGTGGTTGAGTCGACGCGTCTATCGTAGGTGTCAGCGCAAGACTGGAAGTTGAACGTCCTCGCGTCACCGTCGTCGTGTCCAGGCCTTTTTGCCGTCATGACGAACTGGCTGGACCCAGCCGTTGAAGCGGCAAGCCAGAAAGCATACGTTCAGGTCGTGTTGGTTCTGCTGGGAGGATTTTTGTACGTCCTCTAGATCATGTCAACCATTCACTGGCAGATTTTCATGTTGACGCGTCGTTTGTAGGTACTATTTTTGTATGTCTCTACGTCATGTAGAGCTCCCGTTACTACAGGGCAAACAGACAGTTGCTCTACCTCATGTAGGTGACGTGACTACTCTAAACGAAAGACTCTGACAAGTTGCGGAATCTCTCAGATTCCTTACTTGCTGGGTCGCTACTGTGCTCTGGGCGGAGCAATTTTCACGTATGTGCTGCCAATTCGAAGGTCATCCCGGATACTGATGATAGCCTTAGGATCGTGATGTTCAGTGCAGAATACGGTGAATCCTGTGCACGTATGTAACTCTGCTCTTCTCTAAGGCCCCCCCTCATCCCGATTGCTTATCGTCTAACCAGATCTGTTAAGAGGTCTACCTGTATGTACCTCTTTCCGCTATCGATCAAAAAGTCTCATGAATCATGCAGGTCTTGACTGCGTTCGTTGTAGTTTTCTCCAGCACTAACATCATGCTCCGTCCGTATGTCCTGATCGTCTTTCAGTCAGAAACATCCAGAATTCAATCGTCTCTAGGTTAGCACTTTATAGGCGGAATCGACCCATGATACTTCTGTTGCTAGCCCTTTTACTGGCACAATGGACGATCTGCACAGTAGGTTTGTGCAGCTCGCATGCCGGTCGATTTTACATTACTCCTAACACTGAAACCGACAGGCTTTGTTCTTGGCCTTCAAGTCAAAACAGATTCTTTCCTGATTCCTTCCGGCATAAGCTGCGAGATGATCCATCCCGTAGGCTTGAGACGGAACAAAATAGTCTTGGTTTTCTACGCGTATAGTACGTGGCAAGGGCCTTTTCCTTCAGTCATCTCAATGAACCGTCATTCTACAGCTATGTCGCTGGATACTATCATTCTCCTGTCTACCATCGCTGGTCTTTCCACGCGAGTGCTTGCACAAACGTCACCGCTGTGGCTGACCTTGTATAGGCAGGGAATCGGATACCTTTTTGCTACTCTGGCGATGAATTTGCCTATGTTGGTGCGTCCGTCGACATACCGGCAACCTTCACTCGAACTGACAATTGATTCGTCGCTCTGCCGTAAAAGATATTCATGATCCTAAACCTCAATCCTGTCATGAACGTCTTCTTTGCCTTTCCCGGTGCGTATTCGCTCAATCCAACCTGACGCGGACAGTGATTGTTGACGATGCACGTACGTAGGGGCTATGATCAGGTTCGGCTTACCGCTTTGTTTTCAACATAAGTTTTGCTCACCTGTCTCTGTCAGCATAATTGTATCTTCACAAGCCGTAGTTTTTCTCATGCAAACGAAAGTGGATCGAAATGCAAAGTAAGTACAAGCACGAGTCACGCTTGAAATGACACATTCTCATAGAAACGTGCCCTTCAGTCAAACAGATGACAGCACGCGGGAAGGTAATTTACCCATCGACGCAAAAGCTCTGGATCCGGGTGATTCGGTCGGTATACTCACCACTCATCTCGCTATACACCCGTATGTGTTCTTTGATGTATATGTAACCGCAGCAGAGTTATTCTGACCCTCGACTTCTAGTCTTAATCATGTTGCTTCTGGAACCAAACAACCAGAACTTCCACCTGTATTGTCATCATCGCATTCTAATATATCCGCCTCGCAATAGGCTAAACACGCTTCCCCAACGTAATTCGCCTGGACGTGAACTTCAACTTCCCATAGCCCTCGCAACTTCGATCGGCTCCCGATATCCCGAGTGCTCAGCGCTCCGTGTTCAGCGTTCGACTGCTCATCCTCAATTTGTACGTCTTCCGTAGAATGTTCGCACACGAATGTCAAATTTCTCACCCAAGTCTTCACTTTTCAATCCCCGAAGATTCGAATTGATGTCTCCTTACTGTGAGTCTAGGTAGCGTGAGGTACGAGCGCTCCCTAGAATGTAGTCTACGTTAGGCGGAGGGCGCTAAACGCCAACGTTTCTCTTCCTCTCTACCATCGCCGTACCAGCAGTCTGACATAGCTGCGTACGGCCTGCTTCGATCTTTTCATTCTTCCTATTCCTTCCTATTATTTCTCCTTCCGACTTCTCGAGCTTATTCTACGAGCACCGGTCATTGATTCATCGCCATGGACGAACCAGCTGAACGACTGGAAGTTAACCCGTACGAGCAGCGCTGTCCGGATTTCACATCAGCAGCCTTCCGTGGGATCAGGGATACCATGCTGGCAGCTCAGCCAGATATTGACCCAGTTGCACAGATGATAGCTGCCTGGGAAGCCGGGAATAACAACTACGGGCTCATTAGCACCACGGATGGTCTGCAGTTCAAATCGCTCACGGACTTGAAAGCCTACAAGAAGGTAGTTCCCGACGAGAACTTATCATGGTCTGAAGTCGCTCAAGCCCGGTCGGTTCTCCTCCACGAAATGAATACCATGGGATATCCCGACGCCATTATCAACTCTTTCCACGCCTTCTTCTACAACCTCGAAATGCATAGCGTACGACACAAGACGTATGGCGAGCAAATCCTGGTACAGTACCAAGCCGATGTTCGCAGGGAATATTACGATCGCCTGGAACAGAAGCGTGAACTCTTTGACATCGCAATCATCGATGAAGCAGTCATGATGCAGTGCGAGGACAAGGTCCGCGATCGTGTGGAAGCAGATCGTGCTACGACTTTTGCAAGGGTACGTGTTACGAGTCGTTCAAACGTACAGGCTTGCTGACCTTTTCTTGTATGCTCACATCAAATTTGCGACTTTAATCTTTGCACGTCCATCCATCCATCCATCCATCCATCCATACTCTCGTGCACGTGTCACGTCCATCCATCCATGCTCCCGTGCATGTGTCACATCCATCCATCCATACGCCTGTGCACTGCATGTCACGTCCATCCATCCATCCATCCCCATTCAAAATCCAGTACGACACTGTACTCAGCAATGACCGAGACCGAGATGCAAGAGGTCGAGGACCTTCAGCGGGTCCAAGTCGTCGTACATATGGCTACTCCCTTCCCCCGTCCAACGTCAACTCAGGGTCTCGTGACTCTCGTCGACGCTCTGCTTCCCCTCCATACATGTCAAATCGAGGAGAGTCCTCCCAGTCGCGCACCCGTGATCGAGACACTCAAACTCGTCGCGGCCAGGCTCCAGGTCATTCCTTTCAAGGCGCAGAGAAAGGATCAGGCAAGCCCACCGCGGCGTGTGCCATCTGCCTGAGCCGCGAGTACCACGTTCTCTCAAAATGCGATTCCCCCACCATCTTTGACGGGTCTGCTGCTTACGCGAGCCGCAACGACCAGGGACGCATTGTTGACAAGAACGGCATCGAACTCTGCATGGAGTGGCAACGTCCTAACGGATGCCCGTCTCGGAGTCGATCTCACCGCCACGACTGCTCCGGCTGTGGTCGCTCAGACCATGGCGCCAACAACTGCCCTAGAGCAGAGAAGGCGTAGGGCGGTGACACCACTCCACGCAGAGGCCTGGGAAGTACTGCTGCAAGAGTCGGGCCTCATCGACGAATTTCCATCCATTCCACAGTCACTACAGTTTGGTTTTAACATTGGCATTCCCCCTATTATTCACACGCAAACCCCTCTTAATAATACATCCCTCTACGACAACCTTCCCGAATTTAATCGCATCCTTAATCACGAATTTAATCTCGGTAGATACCTTGGTCCACTTTCTCGTTCTGATGTCGAGTCGTTGCTTGGGCCGTTTCAAACTTCGCCGCTTTCTCTCGTCCCCAAACCACACAAACCTAATGTTTTTTGCCTCGTCCAGAACTATTCTTACCCCCACGTTCCACGTCCAAACCACTCTTCTATGAACTCTTGTTACAGTTTTCGTTGTAACTTGTAGTTATATTTCTTTTCTTTTCTTTTTTGCTTAACGGACTCTTATTCTTTGTCTCGTCATTCGTCATGACTCATCTACACATGATTTACTTATCATGTGACTTGCTTATTCAACATAAGCTGTAGGGCTTACTCATCGATGCCCGCTGTATTACTAAGTCTCTTTGCTTATCTTTTCTCTTGACTCATCATATCTGTACTTGTATATAAACTAGCAGTCTCGCTGTGGACCATCCTCAGCTTGACCTCCTTTGTTCAATACACAAAGCGTCCTAAGCAAGACTCAGACAAGTGACATCACTACTCAGATAGAACCTCGACTTGCTTATTACGCTTCGTCGTAACACCCGACGGAGCTGTGCCCCTTCCTGCACATCGAACACTGGTACGGCCCTAGCCTCCAGGACTTCACCAATGCCGAGAAGAAGACCATCGAGGCCAATAAACCTAAGGAATATGACGGCTCCCCTTGCAAGCGCGGTGGGGGAAGAGGAGGTCGCGGTCGCGGTCGTGGCGGCTGGAGCGGCTGGGGCGGCTGGAGCATAGCTAGCCCGAATGGAAACCACCGTTTCTGAATATCCCCATACACATGTACCTAGAGAATATGACAACTGTCTGCTATACAATGAGTTTCAGTACCTTTCAATGTGGCCGTCCACAGAGAGTATAAAGCCAGATACCGTCAAGCCCAACACAGTCTAAGCTGCGTCGCGAGCATTCCTACCTTTGGGGGTAGACGAAAACCGAGAAGATGACGTGACGGAACGTCTTCTCGTGCCGCCGAAAGCCCACATTTACTGGCGCGTGCGCACAGGAAAGCGGAAAGCGGGATAAAAGAAGTGATATTAGGCTAAGTAGGTACAAGTAGAGTCTAGTCAATACTGACAAAGTTCGGCGCGGGGGAGGGGATGCCCAAACTCTCCTCTCCCGCGAAGAACAGCTGCTAGTAACCACGCTTTGATATCCGACTAGGCCCAGCAAGTCAAAATGGAAGGAGCACAAACCTCGCAACGAACACAATACAAGACATACACACCCAACGCAACGACGGTTTGACCGAAAACGGCAATGGAGAACCCTCTCTCGGAGGCCCGTCTGTCCAGACCGTCCGGCAAAGGGCTGATGATGAGATTGGGGGTTCGGAGGACGGACGCGTAAGGAACGGAAGACTAGAGTCGGAACTTGCACACAGCAGTCTAGAACACCTAGACAGTTCCGGCGGTGACGGTCAACCACCTACGCAACCTGAGACGATCCCAGAATGGAGCCCAGGAAGAGATCTGGAAGGGTCAGGAGCAAATGAAGCTCGCGCAAACCCCCAGAGAGATACCGCGGGACAACAACCCCAGCGAAGCACGTCGGGTAACCAATCCCAGACTGGAAGGATGAGAGGCTTACCAGCCCCATCCAGACGTGTTGGAACCCAGAGAAGGTCCACACCAAACCATGCGAGACAACATAGAAACTCGCAGGGGTCCTCTACGAGACAACAAGGAAACTCGCAGAACCAGAGAGAGCCTCAGAGAGGCCAATGAAAGTTCAGGCCCTCCAAGACCTGACTGTGACAACGTCAGACAAGCCACTGAGTCGTATAGACAGCGGAAAAAAAGTGGAAAGCTGCAAAAAAAGCTTCGGTCAAAATCGCAACCTTGAATATTGAAGGGTACGGACCCGCGAGCTCTGCACACCCCAAAAACAAAATGAGCCATGTGAACCAGCTGATGCGAGAGAAGAAGATTGGAGTTATAGCAATCCAGGAAACCCACATGACACCAGAACGAGCTGATGACATTGAAGCCCGATTCGATAAAAGAATGAAAGTTTTGGCATCTGCAGACCCAGACTCCCCGACAGCGAGAGCGGGCGTCGCAGTGATCCTGAACAAACAGCTTGTCAATGCAAATCGAGCAACGATGGATGTGCTCATACCTGGCAGAGCCATAGCCGTAAACGTCCCAACATACAAAGACGATGTCATCAAAGTAATGGCAATCTATGCCAGTCGAGAATGGTAAATTCTGGGACGATATTCAAGCCTGGATAGACGACCAACCAATGACACAGAACCTCAGAAGAAGGCCTAATATTCTCCTCGGGGACTTCAATGTAGTCGAGGAAGCAAATGATCGAAGACCCGCCCACACAGACGAACCAGTAGCAACTCTCGCGCTAGACGATCTAAAAACGAATCTTGAGCTAGTAGACGGATGGCGACACACGTACCCTGTAGCCCCCCACGGAATTCACGTTCCACCAAACAAATATGCAGACCATGTCGCGCCTGGACAGAATATACATGAAAAAGGACCTTGTTGACATGTCGCGAAACTGGTCCACAGAACCATACGGTCTAGAAACGGACCATAGCATGGTGTCAGTAGAGGTTGTCACCAAAGCGGCGCCAGACATAGGATCTGGACGCTGACCATATACTGAGTGACAAACCGCTCAAGAAATTCATGAAAGAGCAAGGGATGGAAGCAGAAGAAAAGATGAAGAAAATCACCCAAAGAAGCCAATCCCAAAATCTGCAGAAGGTGTGGCACCAGTATAAGAAAGACATCCTGGACTTTGCAAGAAAACGGCAAAAACAAGTCTTCCCGTCAATCGTCAAAGAAATAAATGAGATAGAGACAGAGATTGGCAGATTAAACGGGAACAGTCTACTGTCAGAGGAAGAGAAGCTGGCCAAAGCAGGACCGCTCCAAGAGAAGCTCATCCAACTCGCCCAGAAGCGCCACATAAAGAAGCGGATCGATGTTGCAACACGAAACAAACTAGAAGGCGAAACGATAAGCAAATACTGGTCGCAGATAAACAAAGATAAGAAGCCACAAGATGTCATATACGCTCTCAAGAAGCCGGAGACAGCTCACGAGAATGTCAAACCTAGCCCGGGACTACCACGAAAAATTCCAAGAGGCCGAGCCCGTAAGCAACCCAATCCAACGAGCGGAAAAGATGAGAGTACTGCTCGATAGAATTGAGAGACACCTCACGCAACAACAAACAGA
This sequence comes from Antrodiella citrinella, assembly GCA_004802725.1. Lineage (NCBI taxonomy): Eukaryota > Fungi > Basidiomycota > Agaricomycetes > Polyporales > Steccherinaceae > Antrodiella > Antrodiella citrinella. Next base: position 1,805 of record SGPM01000168.1, on the reverse strand, counting down.
TACCATGAGCAAAGAACTCACCGAGAATGATGTCGAAAACGCGCTCAAGAAATCCAAGAGCGGATCTGCGGCAGGAATAGACGGGGCAACATATGATCTATGGAAAACACTCAATGAGCGCTATAAGGAAGACGAACGAGCAGAGAAACCTGCATTCAATATTGTCAAACTGCTTACAGCGGTATTCAACGACGTTGAAAGACACGGGGTCGATAAAGATACCGGCTTTGCAGACGGCTGGATGTGCCCGATCTACAAGAAAAATGACAGAAACGAGATCAGCAACTACAGGCCAATCACGCTGCTAAACACAGACTACAAATTGCTCACCAAAGCATTGTCAGTAAAACTTGCAGAAGCCGCGCCAACCTTTTTCCACGAAAACCAAGCAGGTTTCATACCCGGCCGGAATATCAAAGACCAGACAAAACTAACGAGGATGATAATGGAGTACGCCGAGGCCACTGAGCATAATGGAATGATTGTGGCCCTTGATCAAGAGAAAGCTTACGACAAGATAGCACACAATTATCTGTGGTGGACGTTAGAAGCGTTCGAAATCCCAAAAAACTTCATCCAAACTGTCCGCTCACTGTACGAACACGCATCAACCAAAGTGATGGTCAACGGGCACCTGAGCAAATCATTCCACGTAGAACGCGGAGTCCGCCAAGGAGACCCTCTGTCATGTCTGCTCTTCGACCTAGCAATCGAACCTCTGGCAGAAGCCTTACGGCAATCGAACCCAAAAGGACTCAAAATCCCTGGATCAGAAGAAAGATTAATAGCCACCCTTTTTGCGGATGATACGACAACATACCTCTCAGAAGATGACGACTTTGATGCTCTTGAGGCAATTTTGGACGAGTGGTGCATAGGCATAGCGTCGCGTGCAAATTTTAATGTAACCAAAACAGAGATTATCCCTATAGGAACCGAAGCGTTCAGAGAAGGACTTATTGAAACTAGAACAATGAAAGGGCTCACAAACCCAATCGCGGCGAATATCCACATAGTTCCAGATGGCGAGAATGTCCGAATCCTAGGAGCTTGGTTTGGCAACAAATCGGAACTGGCAGCACCATGGACACCGGTGTCCATGAAGTTTTCAGAATCTTCACGAAAGGCAGACGACTAGCACAAAATGCTTACCAATCATCCATACGGAAGACGAGCCGCGAAGCACGACCACTGTGACAATAGACAGCGCGTGTATTAGCTCGAACAGTGCATCAGAGCAGGCTGGCGCGGGAGGCTACATCAGTGAAAACGATGTGCGGAACTTCTCGCTGAGACTACCAGAAGCTGTAACCCAATCGAGCCAAGCAGGTGCACTAACCGCGATGATGAAAGCGGCACAAGTGGACACCCCCAACGATAAGTTAGCGATAGAGACTGTCTCGCAATACACCCTAAATAGTGTGAACAAATACCTAGCAAGCCAAGAAGACCGAGGCTATGTGGGTATAGCAAACAGAGACATCATCCAGGCGAGGCGCCGACGGTGGCGAGTCTCCGAAAAAGGGGACAACCTGTCCTGATGAAATGTGTAAAACGGCTGCAAGGACAGACCAATAACGAGGCTGCACAACAAAATGCAAAAGACGGTGCTGCGAAAGAACAACCTGACGCGATCAACTTTACGATCCCAACAGATCTACGGCTCACAGGTGCAAAACTCTCAAAAATGACACAAAAGTTGGCCTACCAGGCAATCAGAGAAGCGAAGGAATGCGAGATAGAAGAAAGGTCTCGCACCAAACAAAATATAGCGGACGCGAAGCACGCAGCTAGCGAGAGCTTTG